>VDFB02166317.1:35459-94193 GCA_007258455.2 Sequoia sempervirens | reverse complement strand
GGAAGGAAAAAGGATATGGAGAAGATTAAATTAACTGGGGAAACTTTGGTGGAGTCAGGGTCAGTCAAGACTCTTGATTCACATTTTTCATGCCCCCAGAAATGATTATTCTCTCATGGAATGTAAGGGGCTTGAACAGTGGCCCTCGACAAAAAGTTGTTCGTGATTTGGTTAGGAATCATTCTCTGGATGTTCTTTTTCTTCAGGAGACTAAATTATCTGTAGATAATATGTTGGCCATGGCTCCTAAGCTATGGAAATATGGTGAATGCCAGTGTGTGGGGGCTCTTGGTGCTTCTAGAGGGGTGGCTTGCTTTTGGAACCCTCGGAAGATTTTCCCCCTATGGTGGATGTCCTCTAGATCCTCTATATCCCTTGTCGCCTCTTGGTATGAGACTGGTGAGTGTATTCTCCTCTCTAATGTGTATGCTCCTGTTGAGTTTCTGGGTAAACAACTTCTATGGTCCCATCTTCGTTTTTTTTGTAGCTTAGCTCCTTACCATCCGTGGGTTATGGCTGGCGATTTTAATGCTATTGTGGAATTATCTGAGAAAAGAGGTGGAATTCCTAGGTTGGAGCCTTCTGCTCTGTTATTCAGAGATAGCATTTCTGAATTAAATCTTATTGATGTTCTACCTAGTAATGGTCGCTTCACTTGGAATAATAGGAGAATTGGTGAGAGGTGTGTTGCTGAGAGGCTAGATCGTTTCTTGGTTTCCTGTTATTGGGTTGGAAACTTATGGTCCACTCGATCTGAAATTCTTGATTGGAGAGGTTCTGATCATTGGCCTATTAAGCTTAGTATTATCTCTGCACGGGGGCCTCGGTCTCCCTCATTCAAGTTCCAGCTTATGTGGTTACGGGATCCCACTCTTCATGATTATGTGGCTGAGTGGTGGCGGATTGGTAGACCAACTTTTGGTACGGCAATGTACACATTCTCCAAGCTTCTTCAGTTTGTCAAATATCAGCTTAAAAGGTGGAATCGGCGATGTTTTGGTAATATCTTTCATGCTAAGGTTGCCGCACAGGAGGAGTTGAATAATATTACGCGGTTGATTCGTGAGAATGGGGCCTCTGAGGATCTTCTAAGGGAGGAGGCTAAGACTTTGAAAGTGGTTGAGGAATTTGAATTGCGGGAAGAAATCTATTGGAAGCAAAAGGCCTGGGTTGAATGGTTACAGGAAGGTGATAAAAACACCGCCTTCTTCTTCAATTCTGTGAAGGATAGGAGGCATGGTAATTCCATTCCTTTTCTGGTGAATGATAGGGGTGAACGTCTTGCCTCGTTTCAAGAAATCTCTGCTGAGGCATCTCAGTATTTTGCTACTTTATTTAGGGAGGATTCACAAGGGGGCTCTGTTGAGGAAGCACAGGTTCTTTCTTGTATTCCTCAGTTGGTCTCCAGGGAGGCGAATGAGTATTTGATGAAAGATATCTCTCTTGATGAGCTGGAGGGGATTGTGTTTCAGATGAAGAAGGGTAAAGCTCCTGGTCCCGATGGTTTCCCGATTGAATTTTTTCAGGAATTCTGGGATATCATAAAGTTGGATCTTCTGGCTGTTGTCCTTGAGTCCCAAAGGAATAAACAGATGCTTCGTGCTCTGAACTCCACCTTCCTTGCTCTCATACCCAAGTGTGAAGGGGCTGATAGGTTATCTCAGTTCTGGCCTATCTCTCTTTGCAATGTGGCTTATAAAATCATCTCAAAGTTATTGGCTGAGAGACTGAAGAAGTGGCTTAAAGTGTTGATTTCGGAGGAACAGAGTGGATTTGTGGCAGGTCGGCAGATTCTTGATGGGGTTGTCATTGCTACGGAGACCATCCACTCCATGGACAACTCCCATGAGAAGGCTATGTTCATTAAGCTGGATATGGCTAAGGCTTATGACAGGGTTAGATGGTCTTTTTTGCAGAAGATCCTTGTTGCTTTTGGTTTTGGTGAGGAGTGGATCCAATGGGTCATGAGCTGTGTCACATCTGTTTCCTTCTCAGTTTTGATAAATGGAGATCATTCTGAACTTTTTGGTGCCTCTAGGGGTTTGCGCCAAGGGGATCCTCTTTCTCCGTATCTTTTTCTGCTTCTTGTGGAAGGCCTTGGTCGTTTGTTGAAAAGAAGGGTGGAGCTTGGCATCATTCAAGGTTGGCGATGGGGTGGAGACTTGCCTCCGCAATCTCATTTGCAGTTTGTTGATGATACTGCCCTGATGGGGATGGCTACTGTTAGGGAAGCTACTAACTTGAGGCAGGTGTTGGACATATATCTTGTTGCTTCAGGACAATTGATTAATGAGGAGAAGTCTTCCATATTCTTCTTCAACACGCCGAGCCCCATACAGAGAAGAATTGCTAATATCTTAAGGTTTCAGATAGGGGTTCTCCCTTTGACTTATCTGGGTTTCCCAATTTCTGTTCGCCATCTTCCCAAGGGTTCTTGGCAGAATATTATTGATAAGCTCCGTGCAAAAGTTAATCATTGGACCCACAGATGGTTGTCTTTTGCGGGGCGGGTTCAGCTTCTCAAGTCGGTGGTGCAGGCTCTCCCTACCTACAGATGTATGCTTCAGGTGGCTCCGATGGGTTTTCTGAGGGAGTTGGATTCTCTTGAAAGGCAGTTCTTATGGGCGGGAAGTTTGGCTTCTTCCAAGTGGAGCCTGGTTAGGTGGGATGTTGTGTGCAGCCCAAAGCAATTTGGTGGTCTTGGTCTTCGACAGTCTGCGTTATCTGGAGTGGCTGTGGCTGCTAAGCTATTTTGGAGATGGTGTGTGGAACAGGATCAGCCGTGGGCCAGGATATTATCTCATAAGTATTTCCCAGGGATTCCACGGCAGGATCTTCCTCGTTACCCTCTTGAGGGGAAAGGTTCAGTGATTTGGAATACTCTTCAGAAGGGTGCAAAGCTTATTAAGGAAGGTTTATTTTGGATCTGTAGACGAGGAACTGAGGCTCTCTTCTGGTCGGATTCTTGGGATGGATTCCCTCCACTTACTTCTCAGTTCCCCAATCTACTTCCTTTGTGCCAAAGATTTCTCGAGGCTGGCTGGGCTAGGGTGAGTGACTTCAAGTCTGTTGCTTCTTTTGGTCAGTTGGAGGTAGCTCATTGGAAGGATCCCGCAGAGTGGCCAGATTTGGGACTTGCGGAAGAAAGTGCTGAGCTTCACAAGATTCTTCTTAGTAGGAGTTGTAGTTCTCTTCTGGAAGAAGATATTCTTGCTTGGACCCATAATCCTAAGGGGGTTTACTCTGTTGCTTCTGGTTATCAGGTGTTATTGGCTCAGAAGCTAACTGGGGCAGAGGTTCATTGGTGGAAAAGGGTGTGGAATAAACTCTCGTGGCCTAAATGCAACTGCTTTGTTTGGACTTTGGCTTGGAATAGGTGCTTGACCTGGGATAACATTCGTAAACGGGGATTTCAAGGACCTTCAATTTGTGTTTTGTGTGGGGGAGCGGAAGAGGATTCTTCACATTTGTTCTTTCGGTGCCCCTTTGTTGTGCAACTTTGGCATTGGTGGTGGGAGGTGTGGAAGCTTCCCTGTATTCATGCGTGCTCTTTGGTTGAATTCTGGGATAGTATGGGAAGACCTCCTTCTATGGCTTCCTTTTTGCAGGAAGTTTGGTTCGTGGGCCCTACCTTTCTACTTTGGCAGATTTGGTTGGAGCGGAACCGCAGAATTTTTCGTGATCAGAAGTTGGTGGGTCGGCAAGTTTGGATGCGTATGCTTGGAATGGTGCAGGAGTCTGTTTTAGCTAAATGTGATGTGGTTTTCCCCTTGGAGAGAGGTGATGCTGAGTTGGTGGCCAGACTAGGTCTTCAAGAAATTCATTCATCTTTTGTCAGTTCTAGGAACTGTAGGCATGGGAAAAAGAGGGTCCAACGGGTTGGAAGGTGGTTACCTCCTCCCAATGGATTTTTAAAGATCAATACTGATGGTTCTTCTAGGGGAAATCCTGGGCCTGCTGGAATTGGTGGGGTTGGCAGGGACTCAGCTGGTTCGGTGATTTTTCTATTCTCTATACATGAGGGGGTGAAGACTGTTAACTTCATGGAGGGTCTAGCAATTCTTCATGCTATGGAGAGGGCCCTTGCTTTGGGATGGAGAAAGGTTATATGTGAAGCTGATTCACAGATTTTGATTAATCTCTTGAATGAGCGAAAGATATCTGATATAAATTGGCAGTTGGCTTCGGTGGTTCAACGGATTCTTCAAGTTAGTTCTCGGATGGAGGAGGCTTCCTTTGTTCACATCCCAAGGGAGTGGAATCGTGCTGCTGACTGCTTGGCCAAATGGGCCTCTGAGCAAGATAGTGGTTGGAAGGTTGAGGATTTGGATCAAGTTAACCCTGAGCTGCATCTGGATTTAGACCGGTTCTTGGAAGAGGATAGGAGGATACATGGGGATAGTTGATTTTGTTTTATGTTGTGGGGTTTTCACCTTGTTTTCTGGGACTGGGTCCCATGGTTATTATTGTAATGCTCTTTTCTGATTTCTAATAAAGTTTTTACCCCTTTGTTTTCAAAAAAGATAAAAATAGAGGGAGCAAATAAATAAATTACTAGGAGAGAATGAAAGAAAATAGAAAGAAATGAATAGAGAAATAAAGAAATATTTAAATAGAAAGTTATAAGGAAATAAATAGAAAAAGAAATAGAAAATATAGAAAGAGAGAAAGCAAGATTAAAAATAGAAAGGAAACAAGGTTTGTAGAAACATTCTCTGCATTAATATTAGAGGAGAGAATTGTACAAATTTATGATCTTTACATTTACACAGAAGGGAAACACATAAGCACATTAAATACACAACATAAGGATTTATGTGGGGGAAACTCTTTTGAGAGAAAAAACCCCACTTCAAAAATAGAACCAGTTGTAGTAATAAGCAATAAGTATGATTATAATACAATCAACAATCTCTCTCTCTTACAAGAGTATCACCAACATACAAAATGGATTTATTTTTGTAATAACAATATTTGCATACAAACTAAAAAATTCATGCCAAACTTTTAGTTCAAGCATGAATATATAGGAGATGAAAAAATTAAAAACTAGAATGTGGTCTTGGAAAACCATGAGAAAGAGCAAGAGAGGTATGGCATCCAAAGTGGTTAAGGCATAAATCTCAACACTGTCTTGGTTGTGGTCTCCTAGGCTATAGTTTTAACATGTTACTTATATATATGTCATGCCATAAACAAGAATATTTGACCACCCTAACTTATTACCCCCAATTTGTTTTCATTCAACCTATTCAAATATGTTCCATGACAAGTACCTAAACTTGTCATAATGTTGGTCAAGATTCTAATGTAAACTCCCTCTTATATTCTCTTACATGTCATAAGAATATGTTACAAGTAACTCTTGTTATGATGACAAAAGATGATCTTCTACACTTTCAAAGATGTCAAAATTGTTAGAGTAATTGCTATTTCCTAATTAATTATTAGGCTTGTTTTCCTCTAGTTACTTAATATTACTTAGGTCGTGTTCTTTTTATGTATCATGTTGTAGGATGAGGACACATGTCATGATCTTGTTTTATCCTCACCTAGGGTTTCTAGATTAATTATCCTTTTATAACCTTTCTCTATTGTATAATCATTAGAAGATGCACATTCATGTAATATTTCATGCATTTTTGGATCAATAGCTCTCTTGGCCTCCATAGCTTTGCTATTCTCTCTTTCTATGACAGATGTTTGAATGGATGTGATCCTTGGGAGTTGTGGAGTTGATTTTCCCATCTTCAAAAAAATATGGGTAAGAGTGTGATATCAATGTGGGATACCAACTTTCTCATGTAAGGAAAAAATCACTAAAGATGAAAAATAGTGCCACCTTAAATGGGATGTTGACTTTTTGATGTAAGGGGAAAATATTAAAGATGAAATAGTAGATACAAAAAAATATCAACTATGAACATTATGTAATGTCCCATTTTTATGTCCTTTCCAATATCTATGGAAGCTCCAAATTTCTTGGAGAGTGCCAATCTTTTCAAGATGGATTTTTGGAAATGGTAGTGAGTTCAAGAAATCAAGATGAGTCTCATCGTACTTTTTTAGTGTAGTTTAGACATTCTAGGAGCATTCCACGTTTCTTTGAGAAGTTTACTATTTCCAGAAAGCGACAAACTTTATTAAATATGATATCTTGTAACTTAAGGTTATGTTGGCATGGTAGGAATCCATAATTGGATTATTTTAGTATTTTTTGCAAGTTAATGGTTATGCAAAAATATATATTTTTAATTATAAAGTGACTCATATTGTTCAAATATAAATTAAAATAATAAGGCAATTTATAAATAGATAAAATATGACTTTTGTCTAGTCCAAGCGCGCTTAAACAAAAAGTTTTCCCCAAGGTTAACCCCACTTAGCTTGCAACCCCATTTGCAAAATCTTCAGCAAGTGTTGTGCCTTATGAACCATTCATTATAGAGCCCCTTTAGCTCATCAATTGATAAGTAGGAGGTATTTTCCACAACGTGTCAAATTGTGATATAGTGATATTTGAATCCTAATAGCAATATATGTCCATGGATTAATTAGGGGCTAATTAATTAATTAATTAGGCATAGGCTAATATTACAGGAAATAATATGATCTAATCAATTAATCAACAAAGCAAATTAACATGAAGTTGAAATGGCATGACAAGATGACGAGAATAACTTGACAATAGAATTGGTCGATTGACAAATGATGATAGACTTGATTGATTGGAATGACAGTGTTAGTCATGGAATGACGGTGTTAGTCAATAGCATGAGACTAGGGTGATTAAATGGGATGATTAAAACAAAGCTAAGGTGACAAACTTTAGGTATCTACACTGGATATGCACCAAATGAATTTGGTGAAAAGGCTTTAGTAACTTTCAAGCATATACAATTGGCAGGTGTAAAGCCAAATTCCACAAACTTTGCTAACATCCTCCCTACCTGTGCCAAAATGGAAGCTTTGAAACAAGATATGTACATCCATCAAAGAATAGGGGTGATCCCACAATAGTGGTTTACAATTTTTGGCCAAACTGGACACTGAAATAATTTTTTTGAACTAAATCTTCACTTTTGGGCACCTATAGTGGCTAAACCATGAGGAATTTGAAGATGATGCAAACTAGTGATTTGCGACATTTTGTCTATAGATTCTAAATATATTTTTTTCAAAATTTTTGGAATCAGAATGCACTTCTTTTTCCATCTCCTTTGAAAACTAGTTTTTTCAGTAAACAACATTTTTAAGGAGTGACGCTCACTGTATAATGCATAACTTATTTTCCATGAAGGATAAAATTCTATTTTTTTTGAATTTAGATTTTTAATACGATATCTAGTGCTTCCAATTGGTTTCATAGTGTTTTGTTGAATATTTTTTCCTTAATCAAGTTTCGAAGTCAAACCAATTACAATTCAAACATAAGGACCCATTATAACATGTAACTTTTGTATGGATGAAATTCAAATTTTTTTGTTGGATCAAGGACTTCAATATCTGTGCACCATATTTTTCAATTTTTTTTTGATAATCTACTATTTTTCCACATGCAAAATAGAGAGCTTGATTTTTGGTGAAAAACCTATGTTTAATAAAACTAAAAAAAAAAAAACAAAACCAAAACATATTAAAATTATATTTGTTGGATAGCTTCGTTTTGAGGACTACCATCATCCGTTGATCTGTGAAGTCTCCTCAATTTTCATCCTCAACCCAAGCTTCGAAGCACAAAATTCTGGAGTTTTTTGGTGCCTTTGGTGAAAAGGGGGGTTCGAGGGAATCAAGGGGGTTCGCTCGAAGCCCCTTTCCATAAGCCTTTTCTTTTGGATTTTTTTTGGGAATGGTGGGCCCCATCATTAAATGGATTCGCTCAAACGGGGTTCTATCGAACCCCCAAAAACCATTTTTTTTTGCATGGGGTCATTTTTTGCAACTTTTCCTTCCTCACTGGAATTGTAAACCACTTTTGTGGGTTCACCCATAGACAACGCATGGCAGTATCCCTGAAAGAAATGTTGTCTCATGGATTGCAATATTGCAAGATATGCACAAAATGGATTTGTTGAAAAGGCTTTAGAAACTTCCAAGAAAATACAATTGGTAGACGTAAAGCCAAATTTGACAACCTTTGCCAGCATCCTCCCTGCCTGTGATAAAATGGGAGCTTTGGAATAGGGTATGGACATCCATCAAAGCATAATGGAAGGTGGATTTCTGTTAGATATTATGGTTGGAAATGATCTGGTAGATATGTATGCAAAATGTGTAAGCATAGTCAAGGCATGTGAACTATTTGCAGAAAATGGATTTATTGAAAAGGTTTTAGAAACTTTCAAACAAATGCAATTGGCAGGTATAAAGCCAAATTCTTTTCCAAAGTCCTCCCTGCCTGTGCCAAAACGGAAGCTTTGGGACAAGCTACAATCATGCATCAAAGCATAATGGTATGGGGATTTTTTTCATATATTATAGTTGGAAATGCTCTGGTAGACATATATGCAAAATGTGGAATCACAGACAAAACACCTGAATTGTTTGACATAATGCCTCAAAGAGATGTCATCTCATGGAATGAAATGAAATGATTGCAAGATGTGCACAAATTGGATTTTGCAAGGAAGCTCTCAAAATATTTGAGTTAATAAGCACTCTGGAACACATCCTCACATTGTAAACTTTGTTTGTGTTCTAGGTGCATGTAGCCATGCAGGTTTAGAGGATGAGGGTTGCACATACTTCACACACCAATAACCCTTATAGCATTACATATATAATTGACCATTGGGTGTGTATGGTTGACCTTCATGCCCATGTTGGCTATCTTGAGGACACCCCAAACCTTATTACTAAGGCACCAGTTAAAGTTGAGGTGGTTGTGTGGTCGTGTTTTCTTGGTGCATGTGGATCATATATGAACATAGGCTAAGTATTCTCAGCAACATCGCTTTTTTAATAGGATCCTAAAAATGTTGCAACTTATGTTCTTCTCTAAAACATCTATGTAGAAGTACGCAGGCGTGGTGAGGTTCAAATAGTAAGGAGATTGATGAAAGATAGAGGAATTAAAAAGATACCTGGATGTAGTTGGATTGAAGGCCATAAAATGGTACATGCTTTTTGTGTAGGAGACATATCACATCCACAAACATAGGAGATCTATGCAAAAATTGGAGAAATTAGGTTGGCAAATGAAGGCAACTAAGTATTTCTAGATTCAAGACTTTTACTTAATGTTGTGGAAGAGAAGAAAAAATAATTATTTATTTGCCACCATGGCGAAAAGTTAACAATTGCATTTGGTTTGTTAATCATGGCCCCTAGAACAACTATTAGAGTTGTTAAAAACCTTCGAGTATGTTTTGATTGCTACATTGCATCTAAATTCATCTCCAAGATTGTTGCAAGAGAAATTGTTCTAAGACATGTGAGCCATTTCCATCATTTTAAACAGGGACAATGTTCTTGTGGAGATTATTGGTGATGCTAAATGAAAAAATCTAAAAAATAGGCTTGCAGTATAATAATGTGCATTGTATCACTATCAAATATCCAGTATAATGAAGGTACATCCATCAAAGTATAAAGGCAGGGAATTTTTTGTCAGATGTTGTAGTTACAAGTGCCCTGATAGACATACATGCAAAATGTGGAAGCATAGACAAAGCACGTGAATTGTTTCAAAAAATTCCTTAAAGACATGTGATCTCATGGAATTCCATGATTGCAGGATATGTTCAAAATGAGTTTTCTGAAAAGTCCTTAGAAACTTTTGAGCAAATGCAACTAGCAGGTGTAAAGTCCAATTCCTCAACCTTTACAAGCATCCTTCCTGCCTGTGTGTGAATTGGAGCTTTGAATTAGGGTATGAACATCCATCAAAAGCATTTTGGAAGTGAATTTTTATTAGATATTGTAGTTGCAAGTTCCACTTCGATCACCAAAGCCTTCACAAAAACTTCTGCACAAAATTTAATAATGAAGAATTTATACACAAATTCTCTCTTGAATGATTTCAAATTGTAATCAATTTACTTGTAGCTTATAATGTGTAGATAAGATTTGACACTCCTTGTAGTTTCCTATGCCATTCACTAAAGCGGCATAAAATCTCCAAACATGTCAGGTGAGACAATTCTTAAATATATTTTTACACATACATAGATATCATATGTGTATATGTATGTGTATGTGAGTGTATGTATGTATTGTCATATATATAATTGTAAGGGAATACAATCTCTTTTACATAAATCTAGGATAATTAAGTAAATGCAAACAACAAGCATATAATTAAACTACATTAAATTAGGATGGCTGGTGTCAATATTGGTTCATGAACAAAGCTTAGCACAAAAGTGTGCCACTTATCAATTTGTAATTATTACAATTTATTCAATCAAAATGAGGCCAAAACTAAATGGGAATCGGTATGGGTATGAAAATTTCACCATTACAATCTTATATATCAGTATGTGTATGTGCACATATATGGTATGTATGTGTATATATATGTACATATATGTGTGTATATACATATCATATGTGCGTGCATATATATGCATGTGTGTGCATATATACACACATATATGTAGACACAGATACAGATAAATACAATATATGTATGTACAAATATGTGCATATATGATACGTATATACACACCCATACATACACAAAGATACACATATACATATGATATATGTGTGTACATGTATATTTTAAAATTGCCTAGAGTAGCTCAAATTTCATGTCAAACATATTGCATGGGACGATGTACATGCAGTCCAAGCTCTCTGAAATGAATTTGTACCCTACACAGTCTGAAATATGAGCCACTTTAGTGAGCACCTTTCCCATTTAGTTTTATGCCTATTTTTAGGGAATGTCTTGATATAGTTACATAGATCGACAAATGGTGCAATATTCCACAAAATTGGGTTTGTCCCCCTAGCTTTTTACCTATACCCCCACATGCCCACACATTTATTCCCCACCTTATCCATACATACACATTAACTATGCCAGAAGCGGCTATCCAGACCTAAGAATGCACCGGGGCATGGATGCCTTCCCATCATGCATCATCCATCACTACATTTAAGCAAATGTTCCTTCTTGTCAATGTCGTGCCTTGTCAAATCGGATTCAACCACTGTCGCTATCAAACTCCCATCCTGCCCACCGATGGGATTTATATTTAATGCAAATGCCAAACCAATAATTTTTTTTGTTTTTTTTTTTAGATAAATAATTTTTTATATAATAATAATATAATTAATTTTTTTTGATAAATAATGGAGAAGTAAATTTCTAAAGATAGTGTAAAAGTATGTGAATAACAATGAAGATAAGGTGTCGAACTCCCTTAGACAACTCATATGTGTCGGTTTGCTTTGAAAAAAAGAATCCCTTGAAGAATAGTTAAGCATTATTGACATTGTCAGAATACTACAATGTATCAAAGACATTTCTTGGAGCTGGTGCAGGTCCAACGGTCTAGTCAGATTTATCCCCTTTGTTTGGGATCACAAGTGTTGTTCGTAAAAAAAATGGAAGTCAAAGTTCTTCATTCTGAAACAAAAGAAACTCAAAATGATACAATTTTTTAACAACTTTCAGTGATGTGCATACCTTTGTAATGGTTTTGTCTTCGTCTAGCACAAGTCTTCTCCGATAGAAATTTTGATATAAAAAATTATTATTCAATCTCCTTTTAACATACAAGTATTTAGTAGGATTCTTGTTATGTGCTATTTTTTTTTTGGCTGAGAAGATTTTAGTAGGCTTCAATAAATTAACTCTATATAGAACAAATTTCCTCAATATATGCACCATAGCCCACAAGTAATTGCTTTTCAGCTTTTAATTACCCACCTGCATAGCAAGGAGATTTCTCATAATTCACAGTAAGTCTATCTACTCTTGGTTGTTTCATATTTGATGTTCCAATATTGCCCTATCAAATAGAAACAAGGGGCAGCAACCAAAATTTGGCAGTAAACAACTAGAGGAGTTCTGGACAAAAAACCCCTCTGATGAACCTGCAGAAATCAAGTTTTTAATGGAAAAATTTCTCAGAACTTTCCACTATAAAAATAAACAACTTTGCATCACAAGAATTCTTTCTCATATGTTTTTATTAATTATGATTAGGTACTTGCATGTTTTATTTCCTTCACTATAGTGCTAGTTTTGAGAGTAGGATGTAAGAAAGTTGAACATTTTTTTATCTATCTGAAGTATATTCCCAACTACTCACTTTCTTCCTATTAAATGATATCCTTTGTATCCTCCAGTTTGCAGGCATATCCCTCAACATTAAAGATGAGCATTGAAAGTAGATTTTGAAAGGATACGATCAAACTCCTCCAGCCTGTCTAGCATCACATCAACTCATTTCCCACGCTTTATGGGTAGTTTTGGAATATAATTTTATATTGTTGTTCTAGAGGTTTCTGAGTCTAATTTTCCTACGCATGTATGCTGAATTCTAGATTGTTCTAAAGACCTCTAAAAGTGAGGAATATGTAACAAGTTAAGATTAGACAGTCACATAATGGTTTTGGCTTTGCAGAGCAGTAAGAGGTTGAAAACAACTGATAAAATGTAATGGTTGTATGTAGAGCAACAACTCATGAATATATGTAATGCTTTGTTAATTAATATATATAAAATTACATATCTATTTTATTTTCAGACTGTTCTCTTTGTTTTCTGTTGCTCCCCTGTTCCTTCATGTGGTATCAGAGCAGGTTCGATATGGTTATCTGGGTTTGAAAACATTCAGAAGAAAATGTTCATGATTGGCTGTTGAGAAGAAGCCTGTCCATGATTATTGTTTGCAGTTGTAATCTTGCAGTTGTTAAGGAGTACGTAGGAGGCTGCAGTCCTTTGAAAACATCAGATAAATGAAGGGCAATGCTTGAAGAAAAATAAGTCTAAGCAGATCCAGCCAGAGCACTAAAGAAAGAAGAGATCCAGCCGTAGCTGAAGACAAGGATGTTAATAGAAAAGAATTGAAGAAGATCCTTAAGAGATCATTAGCAGCAAAAAGACCCAAGGGAGTGTTGTAGTTTGATGACAGAGAAGCCCTCAAAGAGAGGCATAGAAAATTGGTCAAAGCTAGCCACTGCAAGCAAGATAAAGATCTTGGGAGACAAGCGTTTCAAGGCATTGAAGTTGTCAATAAAGTCTATTGATGTAGAATCCAAAGAAGATTTATATGGATGAAGGGGAAAATATAAAGAAATCATAGAAAGTACCCAGAAGTAGCTAAGTGGAAATCACCCAAGATAGGGTTTGTGTGCTTTTTCACTAGTATTGTATGAGGCTGCCAGACGAGGGTTTGAAGATATCTCTGCTACTGTCAAGCTTGTTGCTCAAGATATAGGGTTTTGTTGAAAGAAGTCGCCAAAGGTTTGTGAAAAGAAAGAAAATTGCCAAAGAAGAGGAATTTGTGTTCAGCATTGAAGCTTCCAAGCATGTAAACTCCTTTGTGCGAGGAAAATCACTTTTAGAAGACAAAGTCATTGAAGGCAAGGTAGCCACCAAGCTGATAAGAAGATCCAAAAGGTTGAGATGCCTTAGAAAGGGCCATTGATTAGAGAAAACAGAGAGGCTGCAAAGAGTTTCGCTGCAACTATTAAGGGGGAGCCAGAAATTAAAAGAGAGACCTGTGAGGTAGATTGAAAGTAAACTAGAGGGTAGTTCTGAAGAATTTGATAGTGAAGATATCGAAGAGAGGAGGCACGTGAAGCTGCCGAAGAAAGTCATAGCATTGTTGTGAAATCAAGTACAAAGGTAAGTCAGTTTGAATCATTTATTTCAATGGGGAAAGCTGATAGAGTAAAGAAAGAAAAAACAAATGATTTGGAAGAAGAATTTAAGGAATGTAAGAAAAAATGTTCAGAAATGATAACTCTTTTAAAAGAGAAACAAATGGAAAAGTGTAATCTTTTAAATGAAAATGATGATCTTGAAAAAGAATTGAATAAAGTCAAAAAGAGGAATGAAGAGTTAGAAGAAAAAGTAAAATTGTTTGATGATGTGAAAAAAAAAAATGAAGATTTGGAAGAAATGTTAAAAAGGGTAGAAGATGAAAACAGTTTACAGAAGAAAGAAATATCAAAACTAAAACAAGAGAATGAATGTTTGAAGTTAAAGCCATTTGTATGTGATGTATCATGTGGCACTGAAGATTTGTGTTTTTCTGATCAGTCATTGGGTATGTGTAATTTTGCTAAAATTGATGAAGAATGCAAGAAAGAAGATGATGTATGTTATTTCTTTGATCAATTAATTGACTTTGTTGAAGACATTCCAAATAAAAAGTGTCAAGATGAATATATTAATGAATCAGAAAATGTTGTTGGTTGTTTCAATGATAATGTTGGTCTGAAAATTATGAAGAAAATGGCTTTTAAAGGAAAAGGTTTGGGAAAATATGGGCAAGGAATGAGAGATCCCATTCAACCAACAATGAGGCCAAAGTATGAAGGTCTCGGGTATGTTACAGGTAAGGGAAATGATGCTACAAGTTCATGTAAATTTGTTCGAGAAATGAATAGTGTTGAATGTACACATTGCCACAGGAAAGGTCATACCAAAGATAAGTGTTGGAATTTACATCCTTACAGTATATGTGGATTTAAAAATCATTGTGAGAAAACGTGCTGGAATAAAGTGTCAAAGAATGAATCTATAATAGAATGCATAAAAATGGATTGTGGATGGAGTTACGGAACAAATTGGCAAAAGCTTATAGGTATGTTCAAACGGTTGTATAAATTTTCATATGTGAAAAATGTTAGCAGTCAAGCAAGGTTTGAATATTCAAGAAGAACAAATGCTTTTAGTCAAAACAAGATGTTGTCTAGCAAGACATGTACAAATTGTAAAGATGTTGGAAGTTCTAGCTTGATGTTTTGAAGACTTGAAAACAAAGGGATCAGAGTTTTTTGAAAAGGGAAAGTTAGAAAAATTACCAAAGGGTGCCACCATGAAGAGAGGAAAAATAACAGTCAAAAGTTTGATACAGTTGCAAGTGTTAAAGTTTTTCATCATAGGAAGAAATTCAGATGAGAAGAATGAAAGGGCAAAGATGAAGCAATAAGAGGAATAAAAATTAAATTATTTTGGGCATAATAGAAGCTACTGCAACAACAAATAAAAGAATTTGGAAAGAAAGAATGAAAGAAAGATAAATGATGGAAAAACAGAGAGAAAGAAGTGAGTAAAAAGTCAAATTGACAAGGTAGAAGAATGCCTAAAAGAGAGTCAAAATTGCAGCAGCAATTAAAGAAGAAATCATTGAGGTGCAGCAACAGCTATAAAACGAAAGATCATAAAAAAATTGAGGAGTTTGTATGC
The DNA here is from genome assembly GCA_007258455.2 of Sequoia sempervirens. Taxonomy (NCBI): domain Eukaryota; kingdom Viridiplantae; phylum Streptophyta; class Pinopsida; order Cupressales; family Cupressaceae; genus Sequoia; species Sequoia sempervirens. The sequence goes on along the minus strand of VDFB02166317.1, from coordinate 78,817 downwards.
ATAGCTGTCTAAGTTGAAAGAGAATAAAAAAATTGTTTTTAGTCACAAGTTTGCACAAGAAAGCAAAACAAGAAGAGTTCATAAAGGAGATGAAAATATTTGAGGAGGATACTAGTTGTCTTAAGTTATGGAAATTATTAGAAAGTGTGCATTATTTTACCCATATGTTAGTTTGTGGTAATCTAAAACCACCCATATGTTAGTTTCCATATATTAGTTTGTGGTAATTTGAAACCACCAGTATGTAAGTTTGTGGTAATCTGAAACCACATGTATGCAAGGTTTGTGGTTAGCTAAAACCACTTGTATGCAAAATCAGCAAGAGAAACTAAGAAATCAGAATTCGTAGTTGAGATTAAGAGGGAGTGTTGGAAAAATAATCTATTATTTATTCAAGGGGTAAACGCTTTTGACCGGAGCTATGAATCGGATACAACCGTTCAACAATACCACCCCAATGGGGTTTGAACCTTGGTGACAAGAACAACAATGCCACCTATAAACCATCACACCATGCCAATATCGGCGTGTTGGAAAAATAATCTCAACTACTCCCTATCTTCCTATTAAATGATATCCTTTGTATCCTCTATTTTGCAGGCATATCCCTCAACATTAAAGATGAGCATTGAAAGCAGATTTTGAAAGGATACGATCAAACTCCTCCAGCCTATCTAGCATCACATCAACTCATTTCCCACGCTTTATGGGTAGTTTTGGAATATAATTTTATATTGTTGTTCTAGAGGTTTCTAAGTCTAATTTTCCTACGCATGTATGTTGAATTCTAGATTGTTCTAAAGACCTCTAAAAGTGAGGAATATGTAACAAGATTAGACAGTCACATAATGGTTTTGGCTCTGCAAAGTAGTAAGAGGTTGAAAACAACTAATAAAATGTAATGGTTGTATGTAGAGCAGCAACTCATGAATATATGTAATGCTTTGTTAATTAATATATATATATAATTACAAATCTGTTTTATTTTCAGACTGTTCTCTTTGTTTTCTGATGCTCCCCTGTTCCTTCAAAAGGCCGCCCGGGACCACATACCCCTACATAAGAAATGCTTGAAATGCTTGTTGTTCTATAAGCACTGTTGAACTTGTTGGTTTTCATCCTGTAAGTGCTTGTACCATCAGCCATAATTGTAGATGTAGTGTAGCTTGAATTCTTGAGCCAATTCTGAACAATCTTGGAACCCCAAGGTATATATCTCAGAATTTGATTCTGACTCTTGGGTATAAGAAAAGAATTCTGTATTATTCAGTCAAAGGTTATTGTTGCACTGTGCTATATCCTGCTGCCTTGCACATCCCTCAGTGGCATCATTGGGATCTATCTGATCAAAATTTGCAGATGGGCATTCGCAATGTGGATTTGTATCATTGTAAACACACACCCCATAATTTCCACACCATCCATAGACTTTGCACTGGTCTTCCACAACACTCCATACCCGCTGCCATGTCCCCAAATACGTAACCCATCTATAGGACCTCAAATTCCCACCTGATTCCAGCTTGATTCTTCACACCGTGGTAGAATGTCCGTGTAATCTATGCCCCGAACCCACTAGATCAAATCATTTGAAGAATTGGGCTCCGAACCAACCAAATCAAATCATTTGAAGAATTGGAGAGCTTGAAAATTCTTGACCGGTGAGAATTGTTGTGGTAGCTAGTGGTGTACCCTCAATTCAAGTATGTGATGTTGTTCCATTGCAGCGTGAAATTCCCATTGGGTTGCATGGTGAATATGTTAGGACCCAATTGCAGGCTTTGATTCACAGTGAAATTATGATTAATAACCAGACTATCAGTAGGATTAGCAAAGGTGTCCCAAACTATCACTGAATTACTATTTTGCAGTACAAAGTTCCCATCATCTTGGGTATCTGCAAATGCCACGTCTAGATTGGATGTGTTCGTCTGCCAGAGTATTTGTGTCCTATTGCTTAAAACTAGATTTCCATCATTCTGTAAAGTGAGCGAGCCTCTTTCTCCCACTTCAATTTTGTCGTTGAAGCCTGCAGTCCATACCAAAGTTGAATCATTGATACTAGTGAAGCTGATGCCCACAACATAGAGTCCATTGTTTCCATTTGGATGAAATCCACAGCTAAAATTCTTGCTCGGGATTGCCAAGATTGCTATTGGCTTGACGCACAGGGCCTAAGGCTTGCTCCTAGCTTCAAGCATTCTTGGCTATCCCCGAGCAAGGATTTCAGCTTTGGATTTCACTCGAGTGTAAATAGTGGACTCTATGTCGTGGGCATCAACTTTTCTAGTATCAATGATTCAACTCTGGTATGGACTGCAGTCTTCAATGGCGGAATTGAAGTGGGAGAAGGAGGTCCCTTCACTTTACAGAATGATGGCAATCTAGTTTTAAGCAATGGGACATAAATACTCTGGGAGATAAAGACATCCAATCTAGGCGAGGCATCTGCATGTGTGCAAGGTGACGAGAACTTCGTACTGCAAAATAGTAGTTTAGTCACAGTTTGAGACACCTTTGCAAATCCTACAGATAGTTTGGTGATCAATCAGAATTTCATTGTGAATCAAAGCCTACTATTGGTTCCTTACACATTCACCTTGCACCCTAGTGGGAATTTCACACTGAAGTGGAACAACACCATCACGTACTTGAATGAGGGTAATCCACTAGCTACCACAACATCTCTCACCAGCAAAGGAATTTTCAAGCTTTCCAATTCTTCAGTTGATTCTATCTCGGTGGGAAGAGATTATTTCGACGGTTATGTGCGAAGAATCAAGCTAGAATTAGATGGGAATTTGAGGTCCTATGTATGGATCCCGAGTTTAGGGACATGGCAACCGAGATGTAGTGTTGTGGATTACCAGTGCAAAGTCTATGGATGGTGTGGAATTTTTGGGGTGTGTATTTATAATGGTATGCGTCCATATTGTGAATGCCCAACTTCAAATTTTGATCAGATAGATCTGAATGATGCCACTATGGGATGTAGAGGCAACCTAATATAACACAGTGCAGCCATAACCAGAGTATGGTTCAATTAGAACATACAATTTTTTTTATCTTATCCCAGAGTCAAAATCGAACTCTGAGATATATTGTTTGGGGATCCAAATTGTTGGCAGAACTGCCTCAAGAATCTGAGCTGCACTGCATCTGGAATTACAACGATGAATGATGGTACAACCATTTGCAGGATGAAGACTAGCAACTTCACCGGTGCTTGTCAAGGATTTAACATTCCAATCATTTCTTATTTAATGGTATGTACACTTTCTACTACAGTCGGTATTGTGAATGAGTCCAAGGGCCCTACCATTGGAATCGTGGTGTTAATTACTATTAATATTTTGTAATTATCTTAATCTTCAATTTAGTTGGGAGTTATAAAATAATTTGAAAAAGTTGTAACTTGGAATACAATATTTTATACAATTATTTGTAATATATATTATAAGGTTGTGGTCTCTTGGAAGGGATTTTTTAAAATATTTACGCCAAAGGTGTATCCTATTTAAGAATGATAAGCTAATTACTGAAATCAACCATCAAGAGATGATTAGAAGCAATCAACTGTCAAAGATGATTAGAAGCAATGCAAGACAATTAAATCAATCTTGCCCTTTCAATGTTTGTCGGCGTAATTTATGCCGAAGGCGTATCCACTATGAAATGCACCAATCTATTTTTTTACATCAACGACTATAGCCATCCTGGAGACGACTCTCAACACTTCGACCGTTCATCACTCTTCATGTCACTCTCTGAGGTTTTGAATCTCATTTTTACCATCCACGGTTGGAGAGCACGGAGGGCTTGGCAAGGTTCTCCATCTATTCACAATCGTTGATCGTTTCACTGGGCACTGCTATGCAATAACTCTCTGCCTTCTTTCCTCTCCATACGGGACCATCCACGGTTGGAGAGCATGGAGGGCTTGGCAAGGTTCTCCATCTATTCACAATCGTTGATCGTTTCACTGGGCACTGCTATGCAATAACTCTCTGTCTTCCTTCCTCTCCATACGGGAGTGTGTCCAAAATATCTGCGTTTAATGTCACATTAACTCTCCTTCGAAAATATCTGCCTTAGTTTCAAGACCACCTTTTTTACTAGCGACATCAACAAGATTTGTCCAGATTCTTTAGGTAAGTCCACTCCATATTTTACTGCTTCCCCTGCCGCTAATGCATTCCACCTGTGAATAGATTGAAGCAGCAAGATAAAGCAACAACAGTATAGAACTTGGGTTTCCTGAAAATTTCTTGTGCCCTGTGCCCATTTTCTCTCACTGGCATCATTCACAGGTCGACACAATTTGTGCAAAACTGTAGGGAAGTCACTTCCCATGATTTCGGTTTATTGTATTTTTTTAACCTATCCATTTGCATCTGCTTCAAATTTTCTAGGGTTTTTTTTAAAGCAAACCCATTTCATACCTATCCTGCCATCACTATAGCCTATGAGACCACACTTCTTCAAGGATTTTGTCAACAGTTCATGTGCCTATTCTATTATGTTTGATGGATGTCCTCAACTTGGTTCGAAAGCTCCCATTTGGGGCTACGCAGGGAGGATGCTAGCAAGGTTGGGAAGTTGTGCGTAACACCCGCCAGTTGCATCTGCTTAAACTTTTCTAAAGCCTTTTCAACAAACCCATTTGTAATATATCTTGCAATCATTGCTTTGCATGACTTGACATCTCTTTCAGGCATTCTGTCAAACAGTTTGTGTGCTTTCTTCATGTTTAGATTCATCGTTCAGAGTTAGTAAACAACGAAGAATGTTAACACAACCTATCAAATATAGCATTGATTGTGAACTTTATAATTAAATCTATTTCAATTTTGACTTGAGGAAGACCAGTGCTCATATGCCAACACTTGCTTACTAGGATGATGGAGTTTAGGCTCAATTGCAGAGAATTTTTTAGCAGCAGATATAGACTTGTAGCTGGAAACAGTTGATCCTGTTGACACGAGAGTTTAATCTGAATTTTACCAGGATTTTTGAACTTTTAACATGTGTGATCCTTTTATTTATCCTTAGCCAGTTTCCTCCCTGTCTGTGCCAAAATGGGAGCTTTGGAATAGGGCATGTACATCCTTACTATTTCTTCAGTAAGTGACGAAATATTAATTGGGTGGGCAATTTAATTCTCATCAATTTCCAACACAAGATCTTGCTTTCTTATAAGCTTTGAACACTTCATATGTGTTGGAATTTTCTCAATTGAGTCTAAATCAGGAGATTGGAGTTGGGTATTCAATTCTATTAGCAACCAATTGCTCTACCCCAATGTGCTTAAAGAATGCAAAATGTAAAAAACTCAAAGCCAGTAGTAACAAAAAATCAAGACAAATGATTGCCAAAAGAAAAGCAAGCCACAACCTAAAACACAAAGAGGTTGTAGCTCAAGTGACAGAGCATCCCATCATGTCAAACATAATGATGGGGAGACCCCAGATTTGAGTTGGAGCCAGTCCATATAAAATAAAATAAAAAACAAGACAAATGATTTGTAGAATAGTGAATAAGTAAAAATACATGCCTGACCTAAAAGAGCACAAGACAAAGAATTGACAACATTAATGATGTCACTATCTTTCAAAGCAATGCAACCCTTGTCAAAAAGAGCATCTAGTTCATCTAAGGCAGAGGGTTTTGATCCCTCTGCAACATCTCCTTTTACAAATGCTTAGCCATCATGGCCACCCATGTTGATCACTAATCCCTCCACCACGGAACTAACAAACCTCACACTAGCTGTGCTCTCTAGACCATTTTGGATGCCAACCATAGCAAAACTTTCTGCTGGGGTCTTCTCCAACTCTAACTGCTTGATTTGAACATTTTCTTTAGCTGCAGTTGAACCCTCAACCTTTGAGACATCTTTAAGGGCTATGGAAGAAACCATTATGGAATCAAGAGTTGCAGAGTACCCCTTAAGAAAGTAGCTTTTTTTAACAAGATAAAACAAAATGTTGTTTCATGGCAGGTGGACGGCAGAGGGAAGAGAAAGATTTTGAGCTTACATGTTTTGTGAATGCACAGGAAAAAGATCTGTGTTAATACCAATACTTAGAAAGTACAAGCATTACATTAAAGCCCAAACAAAGCAAAGATGCTAATTGTTGGTGTGAATAATTGTAGGTGAGAAGGATGATAAGTGCAGTTTAGTTCATGAGATCATAAAAGTAGGTTCCATTTAGTAAGATGTTGACAACTTGGCAGAAACTTATACTAGATTTTAACGTGGGTGTGGGTCTTTCCAATTGGAATAGGTATACATATGGTATCAATATCATGATTAGTAGGAATCAAACGTGTGATAAGTTATACCAAAAACCATGAATTCCTATTCTTCCAATCACAGAATACTGCTTTTGTTGTCCCCACTTTTTATTTTTGTATATTATAGTTTTTTCAGAAAAAGGTAGTAAGGTCCTGTAGTTAGCTATTTTTTGTTATCTTACTGTTGAAAGTTGTAGATAAGTTTTGTGAAGTGGAAGTAGAAATGGTTTACTCTATGCGAACACTAATAATTTGTACTGTCTATTTGCGGATTGAATATCTTGAATTTGAGAGACATGGTGCTGCTAGTACTAGAAGTATGTCTTCTCACTACTTTGATCTTCATATAAGATTTAAGAGTGAACAAGAGCACCAGTTTCGTAACATTCAGCGAAATGAATATCATAATCTTTTCAACTTCATCAAGGATGCAACATACCATCATTTTAATAAATTCCCTTTACTTATATTAAATCAAAGTAATATGACTTGGGACCACTAGGATAGTTTATCTGTTTTCTGTTTTCACCTGAGATAAATTGGTATGATGTATCCAGTTCCAAGGGTTTGAAAATTGTGAATCTAGGAGATGGGCAAGGTACTGGTGGAGTTGCTTATGTTCTTGAGAATTCTGACGATGAAGCTGTGGATCCACATCTTGAACAAATAAAAAATGCAATTGATGTTGGTGGTGGTGAAGAGAGTGATGAAGATGTATGGCACACTTGGCTCTACTTTGTTGTAATGATGCGTTTTACTATATTGTGGGGATAATATAAGAAGAATATTGGGAGTCTGAATTGAGGGACCTCTATGTCCTATTTTGGTTGTTTGCAGGATGAGGACTTTGTAGCAGAGAAGGATGATGTAGGATCTCCAACAGAAGGTTCAAAGGAAGAAGAGTTAGATGCTAGTTCTTATCCTTTCATCCTTAATTATATTGCATCTTTTTTCCATATGTATTTTTTCATGTAGGTCTCCCAACTTCGCTATTAAACTTCTTTATTTACCATATATATCCTCAAGTATTTTCAATAAAATAAATATACTTGGCTACTTATTAAAAGGAAGCATTTTGTTCTATAATCATGTGAACATGAGGTGAAATGTTTGCTCAGATCTAAAATTACAGTGTGCTGCACACAAAGGATCATTTCAAGAATGTTTGCAAATGCAATGCGACGGTCAGGAAGGTTGCCGACAGCTACATTATAATTTAAAATAATAAATTGCCACAGAAGTGCATTTCAAACAATCATTTGGAGGTGTAAATGGCATAAACCTATGTGACTCGGGGAGGAGCACTTCACCAATATCAAGCCATATCATGTTAGCTAAATGCATAATGAGATTGTTTTACTTTATTATTTTGTTTTTTAAAGGGTACTTGGGGTCATACTAGCTTGCTTACAACAGTTCCAGGGATGCTCAGGTCTGAGACCTATAAATTTCATTGGTCCCACAATGTCTGACGGGGATTACAACTTCTGTCACCCTCTTTACAAATGCAAAATTTGATTATTATACCACAACTGCTTGGACTGTTTTCTTATGTTAATGTAAATTCATTCTCTTCTTTTTACATTTATTACTTTGCATTAACAACACTCTATTTATTTGTTTTTTAGTGTAACAGCATTGACATTATCCTGCACCTAAATTGATTGGTTTGGTTCCAATTAGCATAATCCATTCTGCCTTTACATTATACAAATGTATTAGTTTGTCCATATTTGCAATCATGCCATATTCTTGTTTAAAATAGATTTTCATTTTCTAAAAAGTATTTGTTCATTCACTACAAGTACATGCTACAGGAAGGTTGCATTTTATTGCACACCAATATTCTCAAGATACTCAGAAACCACTACCATACATTGGCCACACCATCAGTTCTGATTAATTACTAAAACATAAGTGGTCTAGAATGTACAAATCTAAAGTAGTCACTATTTTTCTTATTGGAAATGGTTGTATCCAAAAGTATCCAAAAGAAAATAGGATATTTTACACAGTATTATGTCAAGCTCAAAATCTAAAATCTTACAATTGCCTCAATGCTCTGCTCAAAACTCCATAACTCCAGTTAACAATGTTAAATGCCAATCAGGTGGCACATAGATGATCCACTCACTTGAATAGTTTACTCACATAAAACAAAACTTCCATTTTCATTTCTCACTTCGTCCTTCAATCTATGAATGTTGTTTTTGACGTAGAACCACGCAAAATGAAAAATATCTCATTGAGTACTTGTTCTTCAGATGGGATTCAAACAATCCAACCAAGATGACAAACATAGCCGTATTTTGTTAACATCACAACCTGCAATACCATGTCAACAAGTTCATAATTTTCTTCACCAGTATGGAATTTTCAACCTTTTGGTCCGATGTACTGCCAAGTTAACAGAAGGAAGCTTGCGATGTATCTACTTCCACAACATATTTACAACATCATCTTTCTTAGGTGGATACCAATATTCAAAATGGTGCTCAACCTACTTCAACTTGTTCCACATCTTTAACCATCTTTCCTTCGGAAAATTTTCAAGCTGTTCTATTAAATATCCAGGCTTCAGTGCTTCTTTTACCGAAAGGAATAGGGAAAACTCCTAGTAATCAATTTCATCTTCATATGGAAGTTCAATTCGATCACTCACAATAATGAAAACAGTGACTTACAATAGCATCAAACAGGTGACATGATGAAGGAGTATCACCTGCTGGGTGCAAACAGAAGCGTGAGGAGCGCATACCTTTCTTAGTCTGAAAAGCATAAGAAAGACAAATAATAAAATTGATCAGCCTATGTATAAGATACAAAATGCAAATAAATCACTAAGATAACATTTTATTCAATGCAGCACTATTCTATTAAGACAACAATGACCACTTAGGGAAAATTTATAAATTGTTTTTTTCTTCTCATATCAGAGTGATCATATATACTTTAAATCATGAACACATCCTAAACTCCAAGTCACTAAACCATTCAAACACTGGTAATTCCCCAAGCAATGGGGACGAGGCTTTTCCTTCTATACCCATGCTCAAATAAGATGTTAACTTTTCAAGATGATATTAAAGTTAGATAAGCCATTAATTGTTAGACTACCTTTCCTCTACATGCATATACATATGGTGAATAGTAAATAAGCACAAGTGTACCTATATGTATGTCACGACACCTATTGTTAGTATGATAAAGAAAACACGTTCATATAGAAATAAGTAAGATGGAATGGACATTAACATTAATCCAACTCTGATGTAGAAAGAAGATGTAAGGAGATAAAGTTATTAAGTTGAGAAGTGCAATATGACTATCACCAATCTATTGTACATGTGTACCCTTTAGCATTCATTATTAGCACCTGGATGGGAATAAAGGGGATCAAACCATGTCTTAAATTTCAACTAGCATGGATATAGCAAGGAGCAACTAATTTCTTTAGTATCATATTTAGATAAGCATATTTATGAGAAAGAAATACCAAAGCGTCACATACACAAATAGTTATTGGTTAGAGATGGAAGAGTTTTCAAGTTTTGAGCAACAGATGGTCCAAAGCCTTGAGAATGCATATAGCCTTTGCCCAAAATTAATAACAAAAGAATTATAATTATCAAAAAAGAAATTCACTATAGTCCACTAAGTAGTACTATCAGATACTCATTTTTTCTGTTTGGCATTAGAATTTTCCAAACTCATTATATCAATGTTCAATGTTCGATGGCAAAGATGTTATTTATTCCCTTTACAATCTTTAAGACCGTTTAAAATTTAAATACACAATTGAAAAGCTATAATTTATTTGTTTAAAATTTAAATACACAATTGAAAATTTATAATTTATTTGTATTTTTGCATTATATATTCTCCATCTACTGTCTCACCTCCCCAACACACCATCATTGCAAAAAATTGGGATAAATTTTTCCTTCCTAGACTTGTCTCCTCGTGATGGAAACTTAGAGAAACAAATATTTTTAAAGATAAATATATAAACCAGTGCTTGTTAAGTTGTAAGTTGTCATAATTTTTATTACTCAAACATGATGATAAGCAGAACAAAAATATATAAAATCATGTACCTTATTCTATGATAGGCAAGTTGGAAGCTGCACGTACAATAATATGGTAACAAGTTTTTTTGGTTCTCCTTGGAATTCTGGGAATTCTAGGTTTACTCTGTGCTCCAAATTCCAGATAACCTTCTATATCTTACAATTAGTTATCTTTACAATATTTTTTATTTTATGCTATACAAAATACAATCTTTTTTATTTTATACTATACAAAGTAATATATGTACTCAAACTAAGTCAAACTTTCAGACAATTTTTAAAATTAATTTGTTCAACTAAAATAAACATACATAAAACAAACTTGCACAACAACATTGACATAAAATTCAATGTAGTTCATAACAATTATCTGCTTTTCAATACTAAAAACCATATCTTATCACTAATTGACCTTCCACAACTCTTATGTATTTCAATTATAAACCTTCAACAAATTTATGCATAATTTTATCCTACCTGCCAACTGCAATATGGAGGCCACTACTCCCCACTGTCAAGCTGGTCTGCTTCAAATTTCCCTGTAATTATGACTAAATGTGCTCCTTTAAGTATCATTCTTAACTTTGATGTGTATATTTCTATGAAAGGAAACTCAGTACTAAATTTAACACAATTTTGTATCCAAAACTACAAAACAATTTGATACTCAACAAATATGTTGAGTATTATGTGCAAATTAAATAAAGTTGCATTTCAAAATGACATAACAGAATGCCTTTACAAGTATACAACAAGTGCTCAAGAATTGCAATGAGCATTTGTTGCATATATCAATTTATTATTAAATTATATTTTTCTATTTTCTTAAGGTTGATCCATTTCAAACAATATATCTAAACATAATCCTTTAAGCTAAACAATTAGTTGCCTCAAATTCTTTCCATTTCTACCTTTTCTTATTATGACAAATTATTATTTATTCCAACCAAATATTCGGCGTACCCAATTGCACACAAAAAGTGCAATCGCTAGTTAATAAATACATTGCGGGACTTTGCCTATGTGTCGCTTTCGTATGGAGGATTCAGTAGATCTCCTCATGCCTCGTGGGAATCAGAAAACAGTTGTATGGCAAGCTATTTTTTATTAATGGCAGGTCTTGTATCGCCCGTAGTAAGATAAGATATTAACTAACAAATAATAAACTGGCGTAGGAAAAGACAAATAATAAATTGTCGTAGGAAAAGCTTTGTCAGTTTCTACGAAACCACACTCTCCGCAGCATACAATGGAAGATCTCGTGGGAACTTTCCTCGGTGCCTGGGCAATTTTGACATGAAGACACAAATATTTCAATAATTCCTGGTGCATTAGATCAACTTCACCCCCGTGGACTCGTTAGGAATGCCAAAATGGTTTCTTATTAGCCGATAGGCTATATATAGTGAGAGGTTTCTGCCCGAAACCTGTCTTACGCCATTAAACAGCTACTGGTTGTCGTTAAATAGGAAATGGTTTACAGTTTCCGGTCGTGGTCAGATCAAATCGTATCTATTGTTTTCGGTCAACTGCAAACTCAGCGGGGTGATTCCCAAATCATTGGGGAATTGTTCGAGGCTTTCTGTGCTTGAATTGGCGTGGAATTAGATTAATCTAGCTTGTCGCGGTGGGGACTTTCCTCTTCTTTTCGGTATGATTCCTGTGAGATAATTATAATACAATTCGATCATATTCAGCCTGGGCACTAAAGCAGTCCGAGAGGAATCGAACCATTCAAATAATTTTGCCCCATTTGGACTCTCACCAGAAAATTGCAGGTTCCCAGAGTCTCTAGAATGTGACCTAAGAACAAATTATTCAGAAAAATCAAAATCTTCAACTTTCCGTCATTGCAGAGATTAGGAGGAATCAAACCAGTCAATCGGTTGGACTACACATCCAGTTCCACAAGCCCACCATTTTGCCCAAGCTGCTGAGGCACCAGTCCCCTGAAATTATTTTTCCCTAAAACTGTTTACCATTTCTGTAATATCCCCTCTTCACGCTTAAGCATTATAGGCGTTTATGCTTAATTCCCTAAAACTGTTTACCATTTTTGTAATATCCCCTCTTCATGCTTAAGCATTATAGGCGTTTAATAAATTAAGCATTGATTTATATTATTGAAAAGGGGTTATAAGGTGAGTAAGGGAAAAAATAAAATATTTCTTTAGTGTGCTGTGTGGAGATATATGATATTTGTTTTGAAAATTTGAAAGAATTAAGTGGTTTCAAGAAAAGGAATCTTCAGTTACGCCTCAGAGGGAAGAAAGGGGAAGTTCTCTCGGCAATGGAGGGGAGTATGGAATTTTGGTGATTTTGTGGAACTGGACTAAGTTGTTGTGGACTCTACTTGGACCGGGAAGCTTCGGTAGAGAATGTCATCTACGATGTTGGGAGATGTATCCTGGGTGACTATTATTTGTTATGCTGGGAATTCTTTTGATTGGTGATTTTTTCTATCTTTGAATACTACATTTTATGGATGGAATTTACAGCCGTGAAATTGTAGAAATCATGCTTTCCTAGAGGAAATATAACAGGCATTACTCATGATAGTCGGGTCTGTGAGCATGAAGCCATCGAGATAGGTGGGTGGTCGTGATTGCACGCTTACCTTTCAAATCCATCTTCACTGAATTGGAGATTGTCGTGAATGATATGGGCGCGAGTGGTCTTTAATTCCTCAGCCTTCGTCTAAATGAACTTTCAAACATTAATTCGAGGGGACCCAATAGTTTATCAGGAGCTATTGAAATTGTATATAAGGGAGGCTTCAATAAAACCAAAGATGAATGAATTTGTGGTTTCCTTCACAGAAGGCACGCGGCAGAAAGTGGAGCAACGTATTTAATAGATTAAAACTAGCAATCGCACCTTGGGGTGCAATAGGTACGCCGAAGACATTTGTTAGAATTGTTTTTTAATAAATGGGAAAAGCGACTGCTAGTAAATTTGAAGTCATCTGAGTTGAGTACAACTATCTAGATTTGTAAAAAACATTGTACAACTCAAATTAATGTGAGAATCGAGTAGGCTATCTATGATAACAATCACATTGCATCAACTATGTGGCAATGGATATGCATTGTTGATGCTATACAATTTTCCCCCTTAGAAAGTCTATAAAATTTGGACATTCTAGGACTTGTGTACATAACCCAAAAAGAGGCATAACCAAGGACTAGAAGTAGCTCAATAGTAAGCAAGCAAACTAGGTTCTAATTTGCATCCTGGCTGTCTAAATTTCTAAAAGAAATTGAATAAGGAAAAAGAAACTAACATCAAACTTTTCATTTATGTCTTAGGAAATTGGACAAGGTAAAACCCAAAAAGACCATGATCAAGTAGTAGAGCCACAAGTTTGTACATTAGATCCTAAACTATCCATATTTGTAACGATATAAGACTGGGGAACCAAAAATGTTCTATGCAAAATGTATAAGCATAGACATTGCATATAAACTATTTTGCAAAATTTCTATGATAAATGTACTATCATGGAATGCAATGATTGGGAAACATACACAAAATGGCTTTGTTGAGAAGAGTCTGCAAGCTTTAAGCTACCCACCTAAAACAAGGGATATAGTCTCAAGTAAAAAGGCTTGCAAAACTTTGAAACAAATGCAACTGACATGTTTAAATTCAATTTTTGCAACCTCTGTGTGCTTCTACAATCATTGCACTTCATGGCATTACACTTCTTTTTGAGTGATTTTACAAAACAATTCACTTGTGGGGTATATGCATTTACATCTTACAAAAATGTCCATGAAGCAACCATAAAATCTAACAAAAATCTAGTTTCATTTATGTTGTCATGAATGGCCATGCCTTGTTTCAAAGCTGCAATTTTGCCACAAACAGGAAGAAAGTTGGAAATGCAAAAAAAAAATTAGTTATAAATAAAATTTATTTTTGTCAAAGAATATGTACCAGTCACTGTTGCGACTTAATTCTTTCCATTGTTTAGAAACTAGTACCACTAGGCACAATTCAAGGGCAATATTTTACAGAAACCTTATTGAAGGGCATGATATCCTTTGTACTCTTTTCCAATTCTGAATCATTTGTTATGGAAATATTTGGGGACTTGATGCTTTCCACCGTACAGTCTGGTACCAGAAAGATGAAGTCATCCCTTTGGATATGTAGCCATTTTAGCAGAAATGCACGTAACCAAGTACCATAAGTACTCCCAAAGTTGAACACTGACATCAGGAAAGCAAAGATAGCGCCCTCAATTCCACTGGGACAAAGCTGGGAAGATAGAACAAGCATGGGCATTAACTGAATACTTGATCACCTAAAACAAAAGCTCGATCTGGAATATGCATTCTAAGGTTTATTCTTGAGACAATTATGATGTCAAGAAGCTCAATAAATGAAGACATTACGTGCATTGGAGATACATCAGAGTTGACATGATCACCAATCATTAATTTATATGAAATAAATGATGATTCCATGAATCCTTTTCAACGTCTAATATATGCACTTCAACATAACCTGGGGTATGACTAAAACAGGACAAAAAATCTAACAGTGAAAATTATTGCTGCAAAATACAGTTATCTCATCAGTTTCACTTTGTCAAATATGTGAATCATTGTACCATTGCATAGATTGCAACATTGCTGTGCAATCCAAATAAAGAATAGTTGTACAAAATCCTGGAAAAGGACAAAACCCCATCAAATTTCCACCCAAAAAAGATGAAAAAGGAATGAAAATGCGCAACATAAATTCTAAACTCTTGAGATAAAAAAACTAAAAAGCGTTGTGTCCATCTTTTGTCCATGTTTGAGTGTTTTCAATTCTGAATTTAATATTCATCCCGTTTAGGTGTGTAGATATTTGATGTTGAATTTGCTTAGGGCACACAGATTAAATACTGGATTTGAGTTTGTTTTGGGTGTGTGAAATGGCCAAGAATGCTAGTTTTTGGAAATTATGATTTGGGTATTGTTTTAGGTGCGAAGATGACAATACTTAATAAGAGACCTAAACACTGCTATATTGAAGATCATAAGGGGGCAAGAGTTGCCTGGGAAAATGTTTGTGTAAGGTGAAGATGGCAGGACACAATAATTAGTTGCGGGATATGCCATGCTGATCTCATTGAGTGTATTCCCTTTATTTGTTGTAGAATATCAACCTCTACGAAATCCTTTCCTCATCTCTTGCCTATAGTAGCTTTGTTTCCTGTGGTTTTGCACATTATGCTCCTATTCCTTAGGTTTTATCTGTAAAAGGTGTAATGGGGTTTATATGTTGTTTGTTTGGTATTGCTGAGATGAACGTTGACTGAATAATCTCATATATGTTTGGGCTGAGGGTCTCTTACAGCTTTGAAAAGTGACAATAAAAGTTATTTATAATTTACACCCTTGATAAAAAAGGCATAAATAGTTGCATTCAATGCCCACATTAGGGTCCTTGGTCTTTTGAACATGAAAAATTAATCAAAACAAAATATCTTAACAAAGACTATGCAAACATGAACGAAAATTTTCATCTATGGGTGCTTCCATCCAAAAGTGGTCTGCATGTTTTATTAAAACATATCAACAACTCACTATAAAAATGATGGATACATAGTAGCATATGACTTCACTTAGAATGATATATATTTGTTATGTGTATCCCAATGGGATGATCTCAATAGAAGTGATAAATCTGGTTTAATAAATTCCCACCTACCCACACCATGACAAAGAATAATATACATACATATTAGAATAAGATAATTTGAAAGAATTTCAATAAAAAGAAAGAAAAGCAACATATTAGGTATCTCTTAATTCCTCATGATGACAAATAATGCTATGATGCTTTACTGCTAGGTGCCTCTGATAAGCTCGTTTTCAAGTAAGAAAATGCTGATATTAAAACTCTTCCACTCCATGAAAAACTTGCATAAACTACCATTCACATTGCTACGATTTAAGAATTATGGAAAATCACTTACATAAAAAGAAGCAGGGGTGTAGTTTATCTATCATATGAAATGACATTTATACACAATCCTAGCATATTTTAGTATCATCCACACATTATGAATATTAAATAGAGTATATATATGGTAGTGCCATTACTTCATCATAATGTACCCACTAGAGCAATTACCCATAAAACTCTGTGAAGGATCATTTCTACATGCTGTCTATTTGAGTACAAAAAATAACCATTACACTAATTAATGTCTCCAGTATAACATGAAATAAGCTCAGTCATAACATGGTATTATAATTTGATATTTCCCTTATCATTTAAGCGAAAGCCCACATTGGTTTGACAAGAATATATCTACAAGTGGTTTTCAAGGCTCTCTCACATCTTGAAGCTTTCCTAAATAAATTAGTGTTTAAACTAAATAGAATATCCCAGCTATATGAGAAAAAATATAAGCATAATGAATATCAAAGACTAACCAAAATTAAGTGTTAAACCTTTCAAACCACATCCATCCAAAGCACCATTAATCCATCAATTCTTAACTCCAACCTGCTAGATGTGAGCAATTGCCAACAGTCTATTTTGAACACAAAGCTAGAAGCGGATAACGGCCATCTGAGAAAAGCCAGTCAGTCCTGGCCAGAGAGCAGTAGCCATTCCAAAAGGGTACCTGCCTGTGTATGTGGGGAAATATGTTTCTGTTAGATTTGTGATAGAAGCAAGCTGTAATCACCCTCTATTTGCACAACTCTTGGAGGCTTCTGTTGAGGAGTTTGGATATGAACAAACAGGGGCTATCAGGATTCCTTGTGGTATTGTCCCATTTGAAACCATTCTTAATCAAATGAAAAAATCAAGAATTACAGCTGGGTTGCCAAATTGTCAGTACTAAGTTTTAAGATTAATGGAATAAGATTCTCTTTTTGACCAAACAGGTGTGTGTACTTCCTAATTTTGATTTCCCAATTTCAGGGATTAAGTTGTCAAACACAATAATTTTTCCCCGGTACCATCGGTTGAGGGAACTTGATATGTAGAATGGTGGCATTGGATCATTTGTTGCAATATATCTCTAGTGAAAATTCTCATCCTGTGCAGGCTTTTAAACGAAAAATATTGGTTGCGAGTTAAAGTATGTTTTCAAGGCAAAAAATTTGCAGGGTTTGAAACGAAAAAATATTGGTTGCGAGTTAAAGTATGTTTTCAGGCATGGGGTGAGGACTGTTTACATGTTTACTGATTTACTGATTTACTGTTTTCAAAAAAGCGCTTGTTAATCCCGTGGGGTAAAGAAAAGTCACATGATGATAGTAACATAAAAGGGGTAGGAAAATATGATGTTCAATAAATTCTGGAATTCTCAAAGCATGAAACACTCTCCCGTTGTACAGTTTCTTCAATCTGAAATTCAAGTCCAATAGAACAAAAACATCATACAATCAATCCAAAACCTAGTAATCTAATATGAAATTTGATTTAATAATTAGATGATAATGAATGAAATTTATGACCTGTTGCCCACCGCGAGCTTCCACTCTTGCTCAGATTCTTCTTCCGATATGAGGAATTGAAAAATTGTATAAATTAGCACCCCAAAAGTGATCTCCACCCACATTGTACCCTGCCTTCTTCGCAATTGAATTCAATTTCAGGCTACTTACAACGAAAATAGATAAATGCTCTCCAGGTGAACTTTGTACCCTTCCTACTTCGCATGTGAAAAGTTCAGTAAGCAAACCAGGTGAACTTTGTATCCTCTCGTTTCCGATGGTATAGTTTCAAAATATTTTTGAGTTGTAGAAATGCCACATAGATTGAAAATCAAAACCCAACCGTACTACATGATCACTTTCATTGAACATAATAGACATTTTTTCCCATAACCAAAGAAAACAAATCAATATAGTATATAAAATTAACCTAAAATTAAAGTGAGGTGATTAGTATAGTAAGCATCATTCTGAGGCTTTCTGTGCTCCATTTCTGAAGGCGTCTCACCCCTATCAGGCTAGAACGATGCTTCAATCCCACGCGCAGTGACACGGCTCACAGAACGGGAGGAAAACGACATTGATGGCTGTTTCAAAGGAAAAACCGGCGATAATCAGGTGTCTGTAATAGGCGAAAGGGCACACGAAATGAGTTTTTCTCATGCAGTTAGGGCTACGGACCAGCAGTTAGGGCATGCGAGAAAACTTGGCCCGCGCTTGCGGACTAAAAGGGTTAGGGTTGAACTTGACAAACGTCTTTTTCTCCTCCAACAAGGATGAGTTGGAGGAGCGGGGAAAGCTGCCAAAAAAGGGCGAAAATAGTTGGGAAAACGGCCAAAAATGATGAACCGCTACGATGTATTTGATCGCAGGCGATTGCCTCTGCACGAATTTACACCGTCGGATGCAAAAAGGCCTCCCAAATACTAAGCGTAGGACGCCTTCAGCGTAAAAATAGAATCGCCGACTTCACGAAACTTTGGGAATCGTGGCATATTTTGAAACAAACAAATCTATTCAGAAGATTGCATAGCCATGTGATATCCCTTATTTATTTCCGTCGTCAGAGACCAAGAGGAATCGGACTCTTCGGCCTGGCTTAACCAGCACACTCTAAGCGTTGACCGCTTAGACAGCTGGTGTGGGCCCTCTTAACTGATCCTTTTTCCGTTTACCGTTTCTGTTCCCAGTGATCCCGCCCTTAGACCACCGTACGTGTGTTTTTCAAATATTTTTCAAATGTTTATCCCGCCCATCCGTGCTGTAGAAATTTAGGTAAAGTTTTCTTGCTACAGACGCACCGGGTGTTCACACGATGCAGTCACCATTTCACCATACATAAAAAAAATAGGTTTCATTTGCCAGCTCGTAGCAATTATTCAGATATTATAGTTTGAAATGCTCTGGTACGCATTTATGCAAAATGCGGAAGCATAGACAAGGCACGTGAATTGTTTGACAGGATGCCTCAAAGAAATGTTAGGAATTCTCTATAAAATGTAATTCGCAGATGTAAAGCCAGATCCTACAATCTTTGCCAGCGTCCTCCCTGCCTGTGCCAAAATTGGAGCTATGGAACAGGGTAAGGACATCCGTCACAGGATAAAGGAAATAATTTTTTTGTCAAATGATGTAGCTGCAACTGCTCTGTTAGACATGTATGCAAAATGTGGAAGCATAGACAAGGCACGCGAACTGTTTGACAGAATGCCTCCACGAAATGTGTTCTCCTGGAATGCGCTGATTGCAGGGTATTCACAAAATGGATTTGTTGAAAAGGTTTTGGAAACTTTCATGCAAATGTAATTGGCAGGTGTAAAGCCAGACCCTACAACCTTTGCCACCATCCTCCCAGCGTGTGTCGAACGGGAGCATTGGAACAGGGTATTGACATGCATCAAAGCATAAAGGATAGAGGAATTTTGTCATATGTAGTTGCAGCCGCCCTGGTAGACATTTATGCAAAATGTACAAGCATAGACAAGGCACACGAATTGTTTGACACTGTGCCTCAAAGAAATTTGGTTTCATGGAATGTCACGATTGCAGAATATGAACAAAATGGATGGATTTGTTGACAAATAGCAATAAAATATTTGTAGGATATGAAAATAATTTGCTATCTTTAGGTTTCCTCTCAATTCTGCACCTCTCATTGTTGATTTTGTTATGGCTACACTTGGTCCTCCTATGGTGGCCAAGACTCCTAATGTTTCACCTCTATTTGTTTCCTCTCCAAATAGATGCTATTGATGCTCTAATATTCATGTGGAGCATTATGCTAGGGAAGAAAATTAAACTATTCTCCTTTGTCTCCTAGTTCTAAGGTTTAGGATGATGTTGTTTCTTAGATTTTGTTTTGAAATAGGAAGAATGATCACTCAATTTAGAGGATATAAGTTGTAAGATTATTCAAAATATATTAATTTAAGACATACAATATTTGGTCAAATAAAATTCAAAGTTAGGAAATGTGTGGGTCACAAGAAAGTCTATACTTGGATTTGGATTTGTAATGAAAGAGCAAATACCATATGTCATAATGTTGCACAAACATGCAAATGGCAGGAATTATAACTTTTCAATGTGAATGAGCATTGCACTATAATTAGAAGATGTCATAATGTTGGGGTTGAAAGTGAGGAATACAAGTTATTTCAATTTGCTTATTGATAATTTAAGCCTAGATAGATCTATGATTGAATTGAAAATATTTGAATTAATGTCACACATTTCTTACTTTTAGTTAGGGACGTGCTAAATGTAAACTTGTAGATGTTTTTAGTCTAATGAGAGCTAAGTGTTGCATTTAATATGATTACATAGATGCTCTAGTGGGAAATATAGCACATTATGTTTACATTATATTGAGAAAAAATAATTATGCTAGGTAGTTTTGCCCAACTCTTATGGTACAAAATTTGTATAGTATCATTATATTGAACAACACCAAGTAGTTTAAGAAACACATACTTTTTAAAACAAGATTAATATGTGATTAATTTATTTTTTTATTAGATTTGGCAATGCTAACAATAAGCTTAGCAATAATTGGGGTGATAACTAAAAAGTAAAACTCTATAGTATCGAGGATTTTTGTACTAGTTTCCCATTGGTGGGGATATACACTTCAAGGGAATCACTTAAAAGATGGTGATTGAGTTTTTCAATCAACAAAAGAATAGAAATAAAGTGAAAAATAATAATGTTAAATACTAAACACAGATTCTATGGGGGTTTAGTTAGGTTTTTGACATAATGAATCAAAATTTGCAATCAGAAAACATGTTCTAATACACACTAACACAAAATAAATTGGAAATGATTGGTAGGAGGCCAACACATTTGACTCATGCATTCATCTAATATGTAGGATTGATGATAATCGTAATTTAGTTTAATCCTTCATGATGCTTTTATACAATATTCATAAGCATATGTAATAGATAATTTTATGTGTCACCTATAACATGTTGATACACATGTTATTTGTAGACACCTAAATTTTACCACCTTAAGGCTGCCATAATCATCCCATTTTAATCACCCTAGTGTCATGTTGTCAACTAACTCAGTCATTCCAACTAATCAATTAATTCTATATAATCATTTGTTAATCAACTAATTTTGTCATTAAATTATTCTCATCACCTCACCTTGCCACCAATTTATCAACTTCATCATATTTCACCTCAAGTTGGTTAATTATATTAATTAACTAATCTCTTTCCAATTTATCACCCCATGTAAAACTAATTCATTAATCATTATTAATTAATTAATTATCTCCTAATTAATCTATGCACATATATACAATTAAAATAAATAAATAATAATTATCGTCACTCACATTTCACTCATCAATCAAAGTCAATTAGGTGATGAGATATTCTCATGTTTTAGTCATATCAATTTAGTTATCTCCACTTTTCAATAATCAATCAAATTAGTTAACTAATTAGTTGATCAAGTTAACTGACAATCAAATAATTTGGCTAAACAATAGAATATTAGTTGACTAATAATCTAGTTAGCTAATTGTTTAGTCATGTTAGTTGACTAATCAATCAATTGAGTTAATTGGTTAATAAAGCTAGTTATATCCAAATCAAACTTCTAGTCCTCTAGATTGATTAAATAAATCTTGGATATTCATATTTTCACCTAATTTTATTATAAATCCATTGTTCCTTTTATGAATTTAGGGATACCTTTGAAAAACCTTTAATCCATTTCTAAATATTTGAATGTCATCTTCATCATGCTATTGGAGAGCTTGCACAATAGTTGAGCATCTAAAAATCCATAAAAGAGCGACAAAATTGACTTCAGGCTCCATATGAGGTTTGCATGTGTTCAAAATAAGAATTCAATATTATTTTTTTAAAATTTTAGTTTTATTCTAAATGCATTGCATACATTTGGCATGCCTAATGGGACCATACTCCATCTAGATTCTATAATTTTTTATTTATTTTTATATATTGTGTTAAAATTGGAAAAAATAATTGTAATTTTTATTTTTCTCATAATGGTTATCCTATTATTCTTTTTCTTAAATTTTAATGCCTCCTTTTGAGATTCCATCCTTCCATTTAATTTTGTATTTATTATGGTATCTAATAATTTCAATGTCATTTGACTTATTCTTGAAACTTGACATGTATTGCAATGAAATCTTCAACAAATTTGCTATTGTAGTTGAGCAGATCTACATCCCCTTCTAAAATAATTAGCTATATATTTTTACAATCCATTGATAGATTGAGCGCTTGTAGTAAGTGTGAAGAGATTTTAGAGTATGCTCCATCTTTGAGAAGTGATACTGTAAATTAGTAGTGAAAGAATATTGCAAATAAGCAAGCATAAGGAAACTAGTAAAGGAATTTCATTTAGAATTGATTTATAATTCTTGCACTTGTGAGGAGCATTCCACAAGTCGATAGGAGGTTCTAAAGCTACCATATATGATTTCTAGGCTATACTTTCTATGGATACAAATCATGGGTATATTTTTTACCTTTATAATAGAGCCCATGGCCAACAATAGTCAATCTTCTATTAAAGGAGACCAACCTTTAGTTATCTTACAAATGATCATTTTGGTCAACAATTGAGAGGATTAGTTTATGTTTGTCTAAAATACAAAGGTTTTGGGTGTGATTAGGGTGGGTGGAGTATTTGTATTATTATTGCATAGTGGAATTGTGTTGCCATTATTTTGTCCACTTCACTCTATATCTATGGTTGACAATTTCTAGCAAGTCCTTCAAGTGGAAAGACTGAGAGTTCAAAAGATGGTAGTCTTAAGCTCATTTTTTCTTTGGAATAGACTATATGCTAAGATGTGTTTCTGATTCCAATAGCGAGAAACCCCACATATATGCATTTTCATTATTTATATAATTCACATTTTCTTATCATGCAAATAATAGTGGGACACAACTCATATTTATCTATTTATTGCTATTTTTTAATTCCTTTCCCTCCACATCATTGGTCATTGAATCCTACACTAGTTGTAAGCCTACCAATGAGTGAAGGACTTATCAATTCTCTAGCTAGATCTCCACATCCATCCCTATTAGGAAATTTGAGAATTCTAGCATGAACAAATTCTTAATATCCCTCTCTATAGGCTTGCAACCACAATGATCTCTTCTAGAAGTGAAGTTGTTGAAGTTTATGTAAGTGTAGTGTAATACTATTGTTTCTTCCAATTTGATCTCATTATGTATTTTCATGAAAGCATGCCAGCCATGTGCACCATTAGTACAAAGGTGATCTCAGAATTGTACAAATACCTTTCCACTACAATATATTAAAAAATAGTTTAGATTGTCATTCTTACAAGGCACACTAGAAATTTTTTGTTGATTAGTCAACATCTAAAAATGAGAGTGGCCTTGTGTCCCACAAAGTAATATGTCAAGAAATGTTAGCACCAACCATAATTGCTACATCATTGTCCCTTGGTAAAGTCTTCTAGTCTCTAATCTCCACATTTTGCATTCTTTAAATATTGGCCATATCTAACTACAATGAGCTACAAGATTGAATTATCATTTAGAATTTCTACTTGTCCTAATTTGAGATCTTTGCATGATTGATTTGAGATTTGTTTATTATTACTAATCCTTTTTTGTTGTAGAAGACATCATGCATTAAAGGCTTCAACTTCATAACTACTAATATTTGTGTTATGCAACTATGTTGGGAGAAGATTCTAGAAAATGAAACAAACTAAAAAATCATTACAAAAATTATATCTTGTTTGCTTGTACCTATTTTCATGATTGAGCCATGTGTCCTCTTGTATTGCATTGTAAGACAGTCTTGAGAACAAAAAATAGTTTATTTTACTTGCATAACCTAAAGATTGAATTCTTACACAATTTCATGATCTTGGGAATAAAAACTACTAATCTCTTCCTCTTTAATTTTTAGTTATCTTGGATTAGATTCCTTCACCAAGTGTTAATTGAATCCATGTGTTGTAGTGGGGTATATAAATTTAGGGATTAGAATTGAAAGACTCTCTTTACATAGTTGATTTGTCATTTTTGGGACAACTATGTTCAAGAGAACAAAGTGAAGAAAGGATAAATTTTAACCTAATGGCATGACTTAGATAGACATCCTAATTTCATGGACTTGGTCCTTATATAAATTTAGCTATATAGAGGATTTAGTTGAACCCATACAACCCTAGCTTAGGGAACCTTTCAATTATTTGGTCCTTGAGATGCACTAGTAAGTGGTTAGCTCTAGGAAGTTACTACATGCATTTAGAAATAGAATAGTGGGCTATGTATACAATCCTAATATCCCATAGTTAGCTCTAGGATATTGGGCTAACACTATTTACGACCAAGTTTAGGTAGCATTGGTGGGATCACTAGCCAAACACTCAACTTGCATAAAAAACATAAAAGAAGTGTAAAAAATAGAAAATAACCTTGATAAGTACTTTCACTAGACATTAGATAGTGAGTTATCTCCTTCTCACCAACCCTAAGATTATAAAGGAAAGTGTAAAATAAATTCCACACATGGTTAATAGTCTACTAAGAAAGAATAAAGATATGTCACAAAACTAGGTGGAATAGTCAACACCATTTGTGAACAACCATGTTGTAAAATATAAATGACATCCTAGGTGTCATGCCTGAAATTTTCAAGAGAAAACCCAACAATTTTTATTTTTATTTTATAACCCAATTGTTATTAATACCTCTCTTAATATATATTAAAATTATAACACTAAAGATAATATTACCAAATTAATATTAATTATATAAGTTTACTAATTTACCAATTCTATATTTACTCCTAATATCATGGAGGTAATATAAATTTACCATTATTAATAATAGTTTTACCAATACTTTACTATTAGTTTTACCATTTATTATTATTTTTCCCATTTACTATTACTATTAACTTTACCAACTAATAATTAAATAACCGTCAAACCTTTAAACATAACTCACTTAACCCCATTATTAACTGCACTTGTAAAAATAAATTTTAATACCATTCACATAGTTCAATGCTTTTAATTTTACTCCCAATTTTAATATTCCACTAATGTAATTAACAATAGGAATATATTAATTCACATTGTCATCCATATAATTATTTATTTATTTAAAATAAAAACTATGATGAAATATTTCAATATTAAATGTATTTGATTACTATAGACAATAGTTTTACTATCTATAATATCTAAATCTTCTAACACTACTATGTATATTTCATTCCTTTTTATTGATAATAAGTTTATTTCTCTCATACCCAAAAGTAATTTACCATACATAAAATATCATTTACAATGTAAATATAATTAATTTAACAATTCTTATTTAAAAATAATAATACTTACATACATAAAGAATAACATAAGTTTCTATTTGAAAAGCCAATCAAAACTGAAATAATTTAAACCACTTAATATCTTAATTCCCATTTTAATTTCATTACTCTCATTTTTTTTTTCAAAACTATAATCCACGTTTACTTGTTTACTTTTCTCCTTGTATTTTTTTTAAAAGGTCAAGTGAATAAAATATTTTCTCTTTATTTTGTTTACCTCCCGTCAAACTATATTAGCATTTTATATAAAAATATCAACAGCACTAACATCTTGTTCACACAGAAATTTAAAATAACAAGGGTGATTTTATTTACTCGGGTAAAAAAAAAAAGGTAAAGGTCCTTTTTAAGTCCACGATACCATGAGTATGGTTAAATTACACGTTGGGAGAGGAATATGTGCTGGAAGGTTTATATATATATTTTTATTTTTAAATATCTAATTGATTGTTTTATTTAATAGGGAGTTGGAGGCTACAGACATTAATATATTTTTTTCTTATTTAATATTTTAACCCAAGTGTTTTGGCCAAGCTTCCTTTCACGTCACATAGATCAAATCAAATGACCACAGGTGGGAATAAAATCAGAGGGAGATTTTTCAAGGATATTGCTGGGGTGGGCACGAATGGTGATGGCAATTAATTGACCTTGCTTGATCCGATAGTGCTTTGATTTTAATTATTATTATTTTTTTTGGACAATGATGCGTTGGTAAGGTGGAGTTATTATGCTCTCAAGAAGAGACTAATACGTCTTCCTAGATTTGACGGTAGCAACTTGCTGCATTAATTCGCTCTATTGTTAAACCATTGCAGGCCACTCTTGACCACGATTTGACAGCCAAATCCAAATGGTGATTTGGTATGATTTTTTTTTATATACTATTTCCTGTTGGGGTGAATGTTGTTCCAATTTAATACTATGCATGCCAAGAACTGCTCAGACTCACCTAGCATTGAAAAGCAGGACAGTAGTGTATACACCATCCATTCTCGTAATAACTACAACTACTACCAAGGTGTCATGCTCTTTTGTTCTTTTACTCCATTCTAATAGGTCACATAACTCTATTTATACGCCATCTTCTAAAGGTACAGACATCCCTAAGGTTAAGTAACCCAGCCAAAAAAAAAACAAAAAATATATATATATATATATATATATATATATATATATATATATATATATATAAACCAGTTGTTACTGGACGGTGAGGGATCATACCACGATTATGGTGGTTATGGAAATGAACAGCCTACAGAAGATTAGTGCCATAAGATAAAATCTTACATTATTTATTATTGGACTATCATCCTGTTTTGGTTTTTTTTCTATATTCTACTCACAAAATTTGTATTGCTCTTTTTCTGCAGCATCCCTTTTGAAAGGTGACAGGAAATCTGATGCTTTGTTTCACTATGCTAGTATTATATCTGAATCCTTTTGTTTCCTTAAACATTGAGGGCAGTTTGTATGTTACAGATAGGTATTAACATATTATTGTTGTTTGTGTGTTATTATACAACGAAACTAACTGCATGAGAATGCCAACTAAAATGAATATTGAAGTGATACAGATTTGAGGCATCATATGAACATACACCTCATTCCTGAACGAGTTACTGAAGGGATTAAATGCAAGAGTATGATTACCATTGTATTTTACCTCTTTGTTTCCACTTAATACTTTAAATACAATATGCTGCACTTAACAGGATCTTCGCTTGCTCGCATATAGGGTAGCCTTGGCCCCCCCAACTTGCATAAAGACAAGAAAATGAGCAACTACATAAGTCTACCTTGATGCACCGACAGGATATATATACACATAATACACCAAAGTCTATGGCGCCTGTATAGACAAATCTATGGTGCCTATAGTCATGGGTTCAATACCCAGTGCACTGTAGTTTATGCCAAGATACTTGCAGCTATAGGAAATATAGGGCTTTATGTTCCTTCCACTCGTAGGAAACAAGCCGATAAACCAAACCACTTTCATTTCATTGAGAGGTGAATTAAACAACCAGTTTTAACCCTGTCTTGCACTCGAGTATCTAATAATTAGGTATGTCTATTTCTTATTTAAAAACAAAGAAATATTGTTCATTGCTAATATACATGCATATATTTTTGCTGCTTTGAAGGGTCTATTTTACTAATCCCAGAAGTAACCCATCGACATATAAAAGTTTTCTATTTCCTTTCATTTTGATGGGAGGTAGTTCTACATCTATATATATGTTGGTTTTCATTTCACGTTCGGTAAGAAATAATTTTCTTCTTAACTACATTAAATCTTTAAGTTTAAGTATAGATACATGGAACAACCAGAATGCATTTCTTTTCCAACTGCATTAACATGATGGAGGAACTATTACAGACTTCTAACATAGCAAGGATTTTCTTTCAAGGAGTAAGTTTTACAAGAATATATATCAACACATGCATATTTTTAAAACACAAGAGTATGAGGGTATGAAAGTATGCAATATTTTACTACAAATGTATCATCGAAACTCTTCAACCAGATTTCCACAAAAGGCTATTTGTGCCTAGCTTGGGGTATCATGTATTCTTTATTCTTTTTAATCTTTTGTGGTTCAATAACAGATTATTCCCACCATAATTTTATGAAAGATGTATTTATATAGCAATCATGAATCTGTACACTATAAAATCATTTTGTAAAGTTCAAGTACATTTTCTCAATATACTGTTTTGTAAATGCCAAATGTAACACCTCCTTATCCCAATATCTTCTTAAACACAAGTCTATGGAGTATTTCCTTTCCCTTTTTATTAAAGATCAAAATCTATTATTGAAATTTTCCATATGACAAGGAATACATTGAAATACAAGAAATTACATGAAAATGAATAAAACTTGCTCTTTTACAAATAGTAATGATGAAACAAATAGTTGCATGCCAAGGAATGGCGGCTTGCTCTCCACCCTACCGTAATGGCATCATGGAGCCTCATGGACTCTAGCCATACCCCTGAGCAAGGAATTATCTTAGCTCCAAGATGATGCATGGAGTTTTTTTCAAATGTTTACAAGGGAATAAGAATTACCCAACATCAAATTTCATGAATCTAGATTCTCTACTATATGATTCAAACATGATATACAACATGTAGCATTTTGTTTTGACAGCAATAAAAAGAAGGGGAAATAGAAGTAAAGAAGAACTTATCTCTTTTCTTTAGGTGAGGAATTAACTCTTTTGCTCTTCCTTCCTCTCCAAGTCAAGCCATCTTGATCACTCTCTCTCTAAATGGACTCCTCTCATCTTTTCATTCTTCCTACCATCTTCTCTAAATTTCTCCAAAAGAAGAAGTGGGTAACACCCCACTCATTCTTCCTCTCTAAATTATATAGGAGTTACAACTTGCAAATTTAGGTGGGGAGATGTGAAGTGTACCTACCTCCATCAATGAGAGTATTTTCCTTATTAAATAGGAAACATGCACTTGGACAACCCCTCCATATTTCCATCCCATCCTCTCTTCAAAACTCGTCACTCTCCATCATGAGGAGTTATCAAGGGTCAAATCATGTCCTAGGGGCACTATTTTATGCCTACTTGACCCCTACCACTATGGTATAGACCCTAGGGGGTTTATTTTTGCATCCCCACCCAAGAAATTGACCAACCACCCTCTTTAAAGACCCATTTAAGGACCTATCCGAGTTTCAACTTGGATAATGGTTTCTAAACCTTATCCCCCAACTTACAACTCACTTGGCACAGAAATAAATACCTTCTCAACCCAAAATATAAATTATCCCTTTTATATCAACTTGTTAACTTTATTTCCTTCTAAGCCTTGAAAGGGGGTCAAATTCATGACCATAAGAAGATGTCTTTTTAAATACTAATGGTCTTCCCTTCTTGTACTGACTCTTCCTTTCCTGCACATTACCAATGAAACCATAAGAAACAATCATATATCACGTTATTTTGGTAACTAGAATAAGGTTTAAGTTTTCAACCATTTCATTTACAATTTAAGCTCATATTCACAATTTATGATTCCTAACTCCTTCATGGTAGCATAAGTAAAATGTTAGAATGAAAGAAAGAATGCTATCAAATAATCACACTATTTTTCATCCACAATACATCTTGCCATCTATTTAGGAAAATATAATATAGATTACAACTTTACTAATCACATGCATGGTGGGGCCTTACATCCCCCTCTCCTTAGCTTAGACTTCCTCCTAGAAGTTGTTAAGGTCAAGGAACGAAATCTCAATGTAGCAATGCACATAACTCTATTATAATATAAATTACTCTAGTTTCTTGCTGAAGAAATCATAGCATTCAACCATTAAGTAGATATTAAATTAATCCCTTTCATGAATCAAGCATCTAAATGCTTAGAACAAAATTTTCCACCATAGATCATTTATTCAATATAGTCACATTATAACAAAAGTTAGTAGTCATCCATGTAGTTAATATTCTTGAAATCAATATGTATCGAACACATTAACATCCTTAGATACCCTTCAAGGTTCTCTTTTGCATTATAAACATCACTCATGATGTTAGAAAATATTTTTGTTCTAATATCAATTCATGTCCCAAAACTAGTAGTCTCAATTTTATTTGTCACTTTCTTTCTCACATAACAGTCAAGTATTTCCATATGTAATTTATTTACAAATTTACCTATACATCACAACAATTACACATAGTTCACATCACAAGGCTCAATGGGGTTTACAAGGATGGATATTCTTGGATACCACTTGAGGCCCTTCTCTAAGGAATCCTCCAATACATAAGAATAATCATAGAATGAGGGGAAGAATGGATTAATGACCGTCCCATACTAGTCCCATTCACAACCCCTTTTCAAGAATAATTCTCCAACGCATCTACTCCCCTATACGACCTGCCAGGGAACCCCCCCGGGATATGGCAGTTTACATATGTCACATTACACCACGTTTACCAGCAGTTAGAAAACATTAAGAAAGCCTCAAGTTGAGAAATCATAAGATCATAAACCAATGTTTCAATAAAACATAAAATTATAAAATCAAGAGAAAACCAAATAAAGATCAATTGTAGCTACATTTCAACATTCCAATCTTAATTCAAAAATGAAATTAAATAAGTCCTTGAGGCAATTTGGACTATAACAACCTTCAAATGGCTAAATAGCCTAATAAAATAAATGCAAAATTCCACACTGCTGGTGCATAATAAAATAAAACATCAATCAAGAATTACCAATAATTCATATTGCAACAATAAAAACTGCACATTACGAGCACCATGTGACTTGATAAGCCACCTAAGGGGAGGAGGGGAATGGTGGTTCTCTAACCACATAAGTATAATAGCATGTAATAATCTGGTGGTCCCTAACCACATAAATATGACTAATTGGTGGTCCTTGACCACATAAATTTGCATCATTGGTGGTCCCTAACCACATAAGTTTGCATCATTGGTGGTCCCTGACCACATAAATATGAATCACCGGTGGTCCCCGACCACATAAATATAAATCACTAGTGGTCCCTGACCACATAATTATAAGTAATTGGTGGTCCATAAAATTCCATCGTTTACCCATGGGTTATAACATCAAGGAATAGGTTTGCACTATGAACCAACAAGTGTGGCTCTCATATGTGGGGGAGTAGGCTACGGTCAATGTCCATAGGAGGATTACAATGACTCGACATAGATCCTTTGTTAGGATTAGGGACAACGCCCTGAGCTTGTAATTTCCCGATGGGAGAACATGTGCCTCTCAACCCCTATTTACACTAGCTGGCATCACACTCTCATAAGGGGGGAACCAAACGCTAGGGGTACACATTTACCATACAAATAAGACTAACACAAGGGAATACATCACATTTCATTTGATAAATACACATCCGCACATTTAACATGTTTACATAAACACACAACTAGCTAACTTACATAAGGTCCATCACAAAGGGTACTCATAAGGGATCGTATTCGACCTCCCTCACCCATATCCCAAGTCAGATACCCTGTATCCTATACTTGGGGTACAATACATTTACTGGTTTCACTTTACATGACCTAACACAACACGCTTTACAGAATTCACCATAGAACAAGAGCAGTGCACTTACACATATTCTATTTTGTATAAACAATATTCACTTTTTGTTTGAATTTTGGAAATATCTACTCACTTTGCATAAGTACAAGAAATCACTAGAAGATACGCAACTATAGCTTAGGTATATCAACCCATTTCCTAGAACTTAACAATGCATGGTTTCATCACATTATTAACACAAATGTTGATACACCCATACACACTTTATTTTCTTTACACAATGTTCACTTTGTTAACATCTATCTATTGCGTACTTGTAAAATAAATTTCCATATAATTCACAATTGTAATTTAGGTAATACTCAATTTTCCTACAATTAGCAATACATGGTACACCATACTTCCTATCTTACTAACAACACATTTATGATCAAAATTGTTTTTCTATATATATCCATACCACTCTTCCCCTTTTATTCAACTACATTTGTTATGTTCATCGACATATCAATATGGGTAATTCCATGATATTTTCTCAAACATGCTAAAAAAAACTTCCTGCTTAATAAGGAGTAGAGTAAACCATTTTCATTTGAAACATTACATTATGAGAAAAGAAGGCACACTCAATGCATAAAACACATGATAATTCATAAAATAGTGATTCTTACTAGGCATTAATATCCTTTTACATCTTAGACTTACATTTTGCTATCCGGGGTTGAACCATTTAATCACATGTTATAACCATCATTTTTACAATCACAGTTCTATCTAACCTCATAAAGGTGCACAACGAGTAAAAGTCTTAAAAGTTTGACCTACTATGAAGTTTTCTCCTTTACATTTGGGTGTAAATGTTTTTCCATAAAGAGTAAGCATAGTCAATGGTTTAGAATACACAACATTAATTGGAGGTTTTACAAGTCTACTTTAGTGTCTCTTATCTATATATTTTAGCTTTCCCATCACATAATACACAAGTCTACTTTAGTGTCTCTTATCTATATATTTTAACTTTCCCATCACATAATACACCGTGAACCACACATAATTCATTTCTTTAATTATAACTTCATACAATTGATTATTCAATCCTAATGACGTGCACACAACCTTCAAGTTCAACATGTAGTTGAGTGTGTTATTACTTCATATGCATGGCATGCACCCTTTCTTATTTGGGAAGCAACAAGTATCCTAAGGAAGTTGTAATAACATGAGTTCAAGATAATGTTTTAACTCCAATTTCTCATTTGACAAGGTCTTAAGTCACAAATCTTTTTAATGTTTACTTATTACAAGGGGATAGTTTCAACACCATATTTATTGGTCCTCAACAATCTTATCTTAATTGTATCCTTCTATTTTCTTCACTTTTGACTTAAATCATAGAAACCCTATTATTTTGTTTACTATTTAATCTTTAAACAACAGAACATAATAGTTTGATAGTTGTTATAGTTACATTAAGTGAACTAGGTCACCGTTTACTTGTGAAAGTGCTTAATTAGCTCTAAAGTTTCATCATTTTAGTTCAAGGTAGAATTTAATTTTTACCACTCTTCCAAGTTGAACTTACAATACAAAACAAGGCTTGATCATTAGTTGATGTCATCATCCTTGAAATTTTTACCTACCAAACACAATACTAAACATTTGTTGCTTCGAGGAATCAACCCTTATACACTTATGTGTAAATCAAGATCTTTGGCTAATAGGTTAAGGCCTAGGAAAATCATGGTCTATGACATACAAGATATAAGTTCATGAGTGTATTAATACCCATTTGTGAGTTCAAGCCCTTAAATTCATGTCAAACAACCTTCACCCTAAGGGTTTAGTTTCAATTTTGACAAGATCTTAAATCGCGCAATATGTGTAACTAAAATGCACATGATACATAGTTCAATGGATTTATATTTAATCAGCTTAAGTGTTTAGAGATTTAAACTTATTTAATTACAACCTTCGACATGTTAATCCCTTACGTGGTTCTTAAAATTCTTTCCTTTTGACTAGTTGCATGTTTTCACATTTAGTTATGATGTTCCCTCCTTTATTTGTGCCAAGGTTTCTATAGGAAACTATGTTGCTTCCTAGACACCCGTAAATTTGAGAAGTCGCATTATTATATATATATATTTAGAATTATGGTCTTAAGAAGTTGACGAAATAATTATATATATATATATATATATTATAGTACATATTATGATGTCCTATTAAACTACTCACACATTTTATATAAGTACCATGTTTTAGTAGCTCAATTATACCTTTTTCTAAGGTTTAAGAAAAGTTAGTGTCAAAAAGGATAGATTAATTCCATAACCTTTGTTAACCGTCCCAATATGTTATTCTAGTCGTTCACCTTATTTACTTAAAACAACATACCATGTTTAGATTGAGTTTGATAACTTTATTAATTAAATGCTTTCTTGATCCATCCATAATGGTCGATTCTTGATCCTTTAGTATTTACAATCTAATTGATTTAGATAACTACCACTACATTTTTGTTTACTAAACCATGTAAGTCCTTTAGAATTTTCTTAAATCCACATTTTATTTGTAACTCACAAAAGGAGGTTTGCATTTTTATTTTGTTTTTCACACCCACATAACACTTCAAGCCCAAATTATTCCCAGAGTTCCCTAGAGTTGCAACCTAGGGCTCTAATACCAAAATTTTCAACGAGAAAACCCAACAATTTTTTTTTTTTATAACCCAATTGTTATTAATACCTCTCTTAATATATATTAAAATTATAACACTAAAGATAATATTACCAAATTAATATTAATTATATAAGTTTACTAATTTACCAATTCTATATTTACTCCTAATATCATGGAGGTAATATAAATTTACCATTATTAATAATAGTTTTACCAATACTTTACTATTAGTTTTACCATTTATTATTATTTTTCCCATTTACTATTACTATTAACTTTACCAACTAATAATTAAATAACCGTCAAACCTTTAAACATAACTCACTTAACCCCATTATTAACTGCACTTGTAAAAATAAATTTTAATACCATTCACATAGTTAAATGCTTTTAATTTTACTCCCAATTTTAATATTCCACTAATGTAATTAACAATAGGAATATATTAATTCACATTGTCATCCATATAATTATTTATTTATTTAAAATAAAAACTATGATGAAATATTTCAATATTAAATGTATTTGATTATTATGGACAATAGTTTTACTATCTATAATATCTAAATCTTCTAACACTACTGTGTATATTTCATTCCTTCTTAAAACTTAAATTAAAAGTTATTTCGTAATAATAATAATATCGATAATCCTTTTTATTGATAATAAGTTTATTTCTCTCATACCCAAAAGTAATTTACCATACATAAAATATCATTTACAATGTAAATATAATTAATTTAACAATTCTTATTTAAAAATAATAATACTTACATACATAAAGAATAACATAAGTTTCTATTTGAAAAGCCAATCAAAACTGAAATAATTTAAACCACTTAATATCTTAATTCCCATTTTAATTTCATTACTCTCATTTTTATTTTTTTTTCAAAACTATAATCCACGTTTACTTGTTTACTTTTCTCCTTGTATTTTTTTTAAAAGGTCAAGTGAATAAAATATTTTCTCCTCTTTATTTTGTTTACCTCCGGTCAAACTATATTAGCATTTTATATAAAAATATCAACAACTAACATCTTGTTCACACAAAAATTTAAAATAACAAGGGTGATTTTATTTACTCGGGTTAAATTACACACTGGGAGAGGAATATGTGAAGGAAGGTTTATATATATATTTTTATTTTTAAATATCTAATTGATTGTTTTATTTAATAGGGAGTTGGAGGCTACAGACATTAATATTTTTTTTTCTTATTTAATATTTTAACCCAAGTGTTCTGGCCAAGCTTCCTTTCACGTCACAGAGATCAAATCAAATGACCATAGGTGGGAATAAAATCAGAGGGAGATTTTTCAAGGATATTGCTGAGGTGGGCACAAATGGTGATGGCAATTAATTGACCTGGCTTGATCTGATAGTGCTTTGATTTTTAGTTCCTGCCCAAGGAACTATTGGCACGGCTCTTTGTTAACTAGTTATTAAAAAACAACTATTCAACAAATCAAAATTCATTATTTTTTTAATCTAACAAATATTTATCTATTGTTAAAGTAGAGATGCAAATTATATAAGAAAACATATTTTTAAAATGAATTTTCTTAAATTTAATTGGCAGATGGAAAGCCTAATGGCACAGATGGAAAGCACAGAGCATCGCACACTAGTGAACATGGTCAGAAAAATCGGAACTATTGCCTTGGCCACTATTATATTTAAAGTAGTCGTATTTGTTTATTTTATACACATATCATATCATAGTAATATTTACTTTTAATTTTAATTTTTTATTCCTCTAACTATTCAACTCTCAAACAACCTTATAACCTTATAAGAAAAATATTTACTTAACAATTAAAATTTTACAAACTTTCATACGTAACTTCATAACATTATAAGAAACCCAAATGTAGATTAGAAAATGACTATTAAGTGTGATTAAAATAACAAAATAATACTTCAAACTTTTACAAACTATTTTAAAGAAATTAAAAAAAAATAACTACAAATTTATATATGAAATTTGATTCTTATATAAGAAAAATTGTAAATTTATTAAAAACACATGAAATTTGATTCAAATTTTTTTAAAGTAAATTACAAATATTTATAACTCTTATATATGAAATTTGATTCTTGTATAAGAAAAAGTGTAAATTTATTAAAAAGATTAAATAAGCTTTATTAAAATTTACTTAATTTTATCAATTAATTTATTGAGTTCACATTATAAATTTACCTTTTTAATATTTTCTTTTACTTGTCAAAATTTACCATATCATATCAAGTACTATAAATTTGTCTTTTTCACATTGAATTTATCTTAATTTACCTTAATGTTGCATACAAAGATTTTACCTTAATTTATCACATTATAAAACTTAACCATATACGGCTCTTTGTTAACTAGTTATTAAAAAACAACTATTCAACAAATCAAAATTCATTATTTTTTTAATCTAACAAATATTTATCTATTGTTAAAGTAGAGATGCAAATTATATAAGAAAACATATTTTTAAAATGAATTTTCTTAAATTTAATTGGCAGGAGAGTTTTACCCGATAAGGGCGATTTATACGGATCCATTATCCTAATGGCGCAGATGGAAAGCCTAATGGCACAGATGGAAAGCACAGAGCATCGCACGCTGAGTGAACATGGTCAGAAAAATCAGAACTATTGCCTTGGCCACTATTATATTTAAAGTAGTCGTATTTGTTTATTTTATACACATATCATATCATAGTAATATTTACTTTTAATTTTAATTTTTTATTCCTCTAACTATTCAACTCTCAAACAACCTTATAACCTTATAAGAAAAATATTTACATAACAATTAAAATTTTACAAACTTTCATACGTAACTTCATAACATTATAAGAAACCCAAATGTAGATTAGAAAATGACTATTAAGTGTGATTAAAATCTAACAAAATAATACTTCAAACTTTTACAAACTATTTTAAAGAAATTAAAAAAAAATAACTACAAATTTATATATGAAATTTGATTCTTATATAAGAAAAATTGTAAATTTATTAAAAACACATGAAATTTGTAAATTTATTAAAAACACATGAAATTTGATTCAATTTTTTTTAAAGTAAATTACAAATATTTATAACTCTTATATATGAAATTTTGATTCTCGCATAAGAAAAGTGTAAATTCTATTAAAAAGATTAAATAAGCTTTATTAAAATTTACTTAATTTTATCAATTAATTTATTGAGTTCACATTATAAATTTACCTTTTTAATATTTTCTTTTACTTGTCAAAATTTACCATATCATATCAAGTACTATAAATTTGTCTTTTTCACATTGAATTTATCTTGATTTACCTTAATGTTGCATACAAAGATTTTACCTTAATTTATCACACTATAAAACTTAACCATATCATATCAAAATTAAATAATTTACTTACTGCATGTGAAACATTAATTTATGTTTAATAAATTATTAAACAAAGATTGAGGAAACGAAATTTACTACTATGTGAAACATTAATTTATGTTTAATAATTCATTAAACAAAGATTGAAGAAATAAAAATTAGGCTTAACGGTTTAATCTAACAAATATTTATCTATTGTTAAAGTAGAGATGCAAATTATATAAGAAAACATATTTTTAAAATGAATTTTCTTAAATTTAATTGGCAGGAGAGTTTTACCCGATAAGGGCGATTTATACGGATCCATTATCCTAATGGCGCAGATGGAAAGCCTAATGGCACAGATGGAAAGCACAGAGCATCGCACGCTGAGTGAACATGGTCAGAAAAATCGGAACTATTGCCTTGGCCACTATTATATTTAAAGTAGTCGTATTTGTTTATTTTATACACATATCATATCATAGTAATATTTACTTTTAATTTTAATTTTTTATTCCTCTAATTATTCAACTCTCAAACAACCTTATAACCTTATAATAAGAAAAATATTTACTTAACAATTAAAATTTTACAAACTTTCATACGTAACTTTATAACATTATAAGAAACCCAAATGTAGATTAGAAAATGACTATTAAGTGTGATTAAAATAAAAATAACAAAATAATACTTCAAACTTTTACAAACTATTTTAAAGAAATTAAAAAAAAATAACTACAAATTTATATATGAAATTTGATTCTTATATAAGAAAAATTGTAAATTTATTAAAAACACATGAAATTTGATTCAAATTTTTTTAAAGTAAATTACAAATATTTATAACTCTTATATATGAAATTTGATTCTTGTATAAGAAAAAGTGTAAATTTATTAAAAAGATTAAATAAGCTTTATTAAAATTTACTTAATTTTATCAATTAATTTATTGAGTTCACATTATAAATTTACCTTTTTAATATTTTCTTTTACTTGTCAAAATTTACCATATCATATCAAGTACTATAAATTTGTCTTTTTCACATTGAATTTACCTTAATTTACCTTAATGTTGCATACAAAGATTTTACCTTAATTTATCACATTATAAAACTTAACCATATCATATCAAAATTAAATAATTTACTTACTGCATGTGAAACATTAATTTATGTTTAATAAATTATTAAACAAAGATTGAGGAAACGAAATTTACTACTATGTGAAACATTAATTTATGTTTAATAATTCATTAAACAAAGATTGAAGAAATAATTTAAATTAGGCTTAACGGTTTAATCTAACAAATATTTATCTATTGTTAAAGTAGAGATGCAAATTATATAATAAAACATATTTTTAAAATGAATTTTCTTAAATTTAATTGGCAGGAGAGTTTTACCCAATAAGGGTGATTTATACGGATCCATTATCCTAATGGCGCAGATGGAAAGCCTAATGGCACAGATGGAAAGCACAGAGCATCGCACGCTGAGTGAACATGGTCAGAAAAATCGGAACTATTGCCTTGGCCACTATTATATTTAAAGTAGTCGTATTTGTTTATTTTATACACATATCATATCATAGTAATATTTACTTTTAATTTTAATTTTTTATTCCTCTAACTATTCAACTCTCAAACAACCTTATAACCTTATAAGAAAAATATTTACTTAACAATTAAAATTTTACAAACTTTCATACGTAACTTCATAACATTATAAGAAACCCAAATGTAGATTAGAAAATGACTATTAAGTGTGATTAAAATAAAAATAACAAAATAATACTTCAAACTTTTACAAACTATTTTAAAGAAATTAAAAAAAAATAACTACAAATTTATATATGAAATTTGATTCTTATATAAGAAAAATTGTAAATTTATTAAAAACACATGAAATTTGATTCAAATTTTTTTAAAGTAAATTACAAATATTTATAACTCTTATATATGAAATTTGATTCTTGTATAAGAAAAAGTGTAAATTTATTAAAAAGATTAAATAAGCTTTATTAAAATTTATTTAATTTTATCAATTAATTTATTGAGTTCACATTATAAATTTACCTTTTTAATATTTTCTTTTACTTGTCAAAATTTACCATATCATATCAAGTACTATAAATTTGTCTTTTTCACATTGAATTTACCTTAATTTACCTTAATGTTGCATACAAAGATTTTACCTTAATTTATCACATTATAAAACTTAACCATATCATATCAAAATTAAATAATTTACTTACTGCATGTGAAACATTAATTTATGTTTAATAAATTATTAAACAAAGATTGAGGAAATGAAATTTACTACTATGTGAAACATTAATTTATGTTTAATAATTCATTAAACAAAGATTGAAGAAATAAAAATTAGGCTTAACGGTTTAATCTAACAAATATTTATCTATTGTTAAAGTAGAGATGCAAATTATATAAGAAAACATACTTTTAAAATGAATTTTCTTAAATTTAATTAAGGCGTGAGAAAGTTTCACCTGATATGGGCAATTTAGAATGATCCATTATTCAAAGTCATTTTATGAATAGTACATCCTAATATAAGCCTCTTACCCAAAATAAAATATTTTTCCGTGAAGGCTGAAAATTTGATGCCTCACATTGAACTTGAAGCTCTTTGGTATATGACCAAAAATTTACTGTGATGCTTTATATTTTATTCAGATTGACTTGGCTTGTATGCTATAATTTAAAAATAATAATATACCATAATGGCATATGTATTTCACTTAATATTATTATGGACTTCTATAACTTAGTTCGCATGTATTTCACTTTACACTGCTGTAACTTATCTATTTCACATTTTCCTATTTAAAACTTTAACATACTGCTGTCCCCCAAAAATGGCCTCGCGTCATTGCCGTCCTCAAACCATTTACCCACCTTTCCTACCATCCTCATCTTGCAAATGTGATGGAGCATAGTTTTTGGGTCCTAGTTGGTGGGGTTCTGCTGCAGCTTTTGTCTTGGACGTGTATTGGCTACTATAGTAGCTAATTGTTTGTTTTTTGTTGTCCAGATGCTCTTGTAGCCCTCCTACCTTTTTAGACTTCATTTATTAGTTCTTAACTCCATTTGAGTAAGGAAAAGCTAATTTAGCTGTCATGAACTTTTAGAAAAACATTAGGTAAAAATGATTATTTTCAACTTCATTTTACTGGGCTTGCAGAACTTTCTTTTGAATGGCTAGGTATTGCAGATCTTAAATAGCACTTTTGACTAGACAAGCAGCAAGCTTTGAGAACTTAATAGAAACTATGATACCTTTTCATTTCAATCCTCTAGTCTAATTGGATTGTTCTGGCTTATTTTCCAATTTGTGTCCTAACTTGCATCATAAGTATTGCACTTTCTTTCAACCCTTTGTTCGACTCTTTTGAGACTTACTGTAAAGGGACTGGCTTCTATGCACCTATAAATCAGAAAATCCTTTTCCTCTATATTATTTTAATTTTCTTTTGGGCTTCTTTTACAGTAACATTTAGTTTGATGTTTAGAAGTTATACTTTATGCAAATTAATTCTTTTTATACCTATTTTGTAAATGTGCAATTTTTGTTCTTTCCTTAACTGTAACCATTCATTATTGAATTGTTCTTTTTGTCCTCTACAAGATCATAACAAATTGAAACCACTATTTTCATTAACTAGGGCGTGGTTGGAAGGCCTCTGAGCTACGTCTCAAGTCATGGAATGACCTGCAGAAACTCTGGTACTACATTTTGAACGGAGCCCATATGTTAAACGGTATGGTTAAAACTTATATTTTATGATTATTTTAAGGCTGATAACGTCTATTCGGGGGTAACCGTGAGAAAAAGTTATCAATGCACTTTGATGTAGTATAGATCTCTGAAAATTGTTAAACTCTCCATTATAAGCTTAGTCTCTTGTAGCCTGCCAGTAGATCTGTTTATTTCTCTTTAGCATGTACGCTCGAATTAAACATTTAATCTTGATAAGATCTGTGGTTTTAATTAGGAAATAAGTAAATAAATTTGTACTTACGTATATATATTCTTGCTATCTTAGTATTTTTTTTAATATGGTTACTTTATAATATTATTTATGGAAATATTGAGAGTTCTAAACCTTGTTTACGATATTGTTGTTTTTGTCCCCTCTTGTGAATATTAACTTTTGAATTAATACGCTAAATATTTAGCTTTGAAATTTTGTTTGTTCAGTTGAAGCGTCTAGCTATCTTCGTTTAATTAAGGAAATTGAACAAAAAGAGCGCATAGATAAGCTTCCTAATTTCATTCTCCCTCCTCCACCTTCTAGTCTTCTATTATTAATAGTTAATTTTGATTTTATTATTAATGTATGACTTTATTTATTTTTAATTATTATTGTTATTGTTTTATTGAATAAACAAATATTGTATCAAATAATTGAAATACAAGAAAAATATATAAAATTAATATGTGTATGATTTTTATTGTTATTTATAATTACAAGAAATGGTTTACTGTTATATTATTTTATTGTCTTAATAGATATAAGATATTCTATTGAAACATAAACAATTTAATGATTAAACAAAATGAAGGATATTTGATGAAATAAAAATATTAAAATGAAAGACATTTGAACTAAAAAAAATCAATACCAAACAAATTTTATGTAAAAAAAAATCAAAACAAAGAGATTTGATGAAAAAATAAATAAAATCAAAGAGATTTCATGAAACAAAAAAATCAAAACAAAGAGATTTGAAAAATATTCATTATAAAATAAATTAAAAAATCAAATAAATAAATCAAAGATTAAAAAATAAGTTAATTAAAAGATCAAATAATTCAATCAAAGACAAAAAATAAAAAATTAAGAGATCCAATAAATAAATGAAAGAGATTTGATAAAAGGATAAATAAATCACAAAGATTTGAGAATCTTTACCATAGATAAATTAAAGTTAAATGCACGATTTTTAACTTTTAAAATTTTGAAAATTATTTCTTTTCAATTTTATTGGCTAAAAAATTTGGACTGATAAGGGCGGATTTTGAGGAATGCTAACTATAAACTTTTTATCACAGTTTTTTTAGGACATTTTTCCCCACAAAACTATAATAAAAAACTAATTATTCAAAATTTTATTGGCTATGAAAACCACAACAATCTATAATAAACTAAAACAACCGAAATGAATTTAACATTTGAATTTTACAACCGAAATGTTTGGTATGTTGCAATGATTAAACATTATAATTTAATATTTTAAGTTTAATTAGGCCAAGGCCGAATGCTTGTACATAAAAGTATAAGATTAAATCTTGGATGTGAAAATAATTCTCATAAAAATATAAGATAATAAAGAGCAGAAAAATAAGCTTTATTGCATAAATTTCGGTTAGTTATATGTTTTTGGAGTGCCTTAATTAGTTAAATGTTTTCTTGGGCCTCATGCATATCAATATCAATATCAATACCAATAGCAACTCAATTTATATATGATTTTATGAGAGGTTTGATTTTAGGGAGAAAAAATGGAACACTGAATTGCTGCGGATTCAAGATAAGAGA
>VDFB02166317.1:0-35359 GCA_007258455.2 Sequoia sempervirens | reverse complement strand
TTTCTTAAATTTAATTGGCAGGAGAGTTTTACCCGATAAGGGCGATTTATACGGATCCATTATCCTAATGGCGCAGATGGAAAGCCTAATGGTACAGATGGAAAGCACAGAGCATCGCACGCTGAGTGAACATGGTCAGAAAAATCAGAACTATTGCCTTGGCCACTATTATATTTAAAGTAGTCGTATTTGTTTATTTTATACACATCATATCATAGTAATATTTACTTTTAATTTTAATTTGCCCTCTAACTATTCAACTCCACAACCTTATAACCTTATAAGAAAAATATTTACTTAACAATTAAAATTTTACAAACTTTCATACGTAACTTCATAACATTATAAGAAAACCAAATGTAGATTAGAAAATGACTATTAAGTGTGATTAAAATAAAAATAACAAAATAATACTTCAAACTTTTACAAACTATTTTAAAGAAATTAAAAAAAAATAACTACAAATTTATATATGAAATTTGATTCTTATATAAGAAAAATTGTAAATTTATTAAAAACACATGAAATTTGATTCAAATTTTTTTAAAGTAAATTACAAATATTTATAACTCTTATATATGAAATTTGATTCTTGTATAAGAAAAAGTGTAAATTTATTAAAAAGATTAAATAAGCTTTATTAAAATTTACTTAATTTTATCAATTAATTTATTGAGTTCACATTATAAATTTACCTTTTTAATATTTTCTTTTACTTGTCAAAATTTACCATATCATATCAAGTACTATAAATTTGTCTTTTTCACATTGAATTTACCTTAATTTACCTTAATGTTGCATACAAAGATTTTACCTTAATTTATCACATTATAAAACTTAACCATATCATATCAAAATTAAATAATTTACTTACTGCATGTGAAACATTAATTTATGTTTAATAAATTATTAAACAAAGATTGAGGAAACGAAATTTACTACTATGTGAAACATTAATTTATGTTTAATAATTCATTAAACAAAGATTGAAGAAATAATTTAAATTAGGCTTAACGGTTTAATCTAACAAATATTTATCTATTGTTAAAGTAGAGATGCAAATTATATAATAAAACATATTTTTAAAATGAATTTTCTTAAATTTAATTAGCAGGAGAGTTTTACCCAATAAGGGCGATTTGTACGGATCCATTATCCTAATGGCGCAGATGGAAAGCCTAATGGCACAGATGGAAAGCACAGAGCATCGCACGCTGAGTGAACATGGTCAGAAAAATCAGAACTATTGCCTTG
This sequence comes from Sequoia sempervirens, assembly GCA_007258455.2. NCBI lineage: Eukaryota > Viridiplantae > Streptophyta > Pinopsida > Cupressales > Cupressaceae > Sequoia > Sequoia sempervirens. Next base: position 34,105 of record VDFB02166317.1, on the reverse strand, counting down.
GCCACTATTATATTTAAAGTAGTCGTATTTGTTTATTTTATACACATATCATATCATAGTAATATTTACTTTTAATTTTAATTTTTTATTCCTCTAACTATTCAACTCTCAAACAACCTTATAACCTTATAAGAAAAATATTTACTTAACAATTAAAATTTTACAAACTTTCATACGTAACTTCATAACATTATAAGAAACCCAAATGTAGATTAGAAAATGACTATTAAGTGTGATTAAAATAAAAATAACAAAATAATACTTCAAACTTTATTAAAAAGTGATTGAAGAAATAAAAATTAGGCTTAACAGTTTAATCTAACAAATATTTATCTATTGTTAAAGTAGAGATGCAAATTATATAAGAAAACATATTTTTAAAATGAATTTTCTTAAATTTAATTGGCAGGAGAGTTTTACCCGATAAGGGCGATTTATACGGATCCATTATCCTAATGGCGCAGATGGAAAGCCTAATGGCACAGATGGAAAGTACAGAGCATCGCACACTGAGTGAACATGGTCAGAAAAATCAGAACAGTTATGAAGCCTCATTTTATTTCATCTTGGACAGTTATTATTCAAAGCTGACGGTGAATAGCACATCCCATGTTTCAGCCAAAACAAATATTTTTCTGTGCGAGCCTGAGCTAGAATCGTTAGACCACCATAACAATTTTCAAGTGTTGAAGCAAGCTCTTAATTCTATAGTGTCACAGGGCTTAGGCATACTCCACACCTGAAATAAATTCTTTGTAACGTGAGAGTCCTCATCCTTTACCATTTTTTTTCAGTTTGATGCCTCTGCAGAAGGCTTTGTCTTCCTATATGCTTTGTCTCCTAACAGTAAACTATTTTTTCTATTTATTTATTGCTGATAAGGATTTCATTCTGAATTTTGTAAAGAAGCAATGATTTTCAAGAATAGACAAGTGTTTGGAAGTTCAATTTTTGTAGTGTAGGTTCTCAACAATATGCACAGTCCTTCCCAGTTCAATGCATGGCATGCCTTTGGAAGCAATATTGGTCATATTGGCGTAATCCACACTATGTTGTTGTGCGTTTTTTCTTCAGCACAATAGTTGCCCTTCTCTTTGGAAGCATCTTTTGGAACCTTGGGACAAAGAGGTTAGACACTTTTTTCACTGGCATTTTGTGTGTGAAATGACTTACAACAATAGGAAAAAGACATATTGTGTGTTTAATGATACACAACAAGAAGAAAAAGGCATTTCAAGTGTTGAAGCAAGGTCTTAATTCTATAGTGTCACAGGGCTTAGGCATGCTCCACACCTGAAATAAATTCTTTGTAACGTGAGAGTCCTCATCCTTTACCATTTTTTTCGGTTTGATGCCTCTGCAGAAGGCTGAAAATTTGATGCCTCACATTGAACTTGTAGCTCTTTGGTATATGACCAAAAATTTACTGTGATGCTTTATATTTTATTCAGATTGACTTGGCTTGTATGCTATAACTTAAAAATAATAATATACCATAACGGCATATGTATTTCACTTAATATTATTATGGACTTCTATAACTTAGTTCGCATGTATTTCACTTTACACTGCTGTAACTTATCTATTTCACATTTTCCTATTTAAAACTTTAACATACTGCTGTCCCCCAAAAATGGCCTCGCGTCATTGTCGTCCTCAAACCATTTACCCACCTTTCCTACCATCCTCGTCCTGCAAATGTGATGGAGCATAGTTTTTGGGTCCTAGTTGGTGGGGTTCTGCTGCAGCTTTTGTCTTGGACGTGTATTGGCTACTATAGTAGCTAATTGTTTGTTTTTTGTTGTCCAGATGCTCTTGTAGCCCTCCTACCTTTTTAGACTTCATTTATTAGTTCTTAACTCCATTTGAGTAAGGAAAAGCTAATTTAGTTGTCATGAACTTTTAGAAAAACATTAGGTAAAAATGATTATTTTCAACTTCATTTTACTGGGCTTGCAGAACTTTCTTTTGAATGGCTAGGTATTGCAGATCTTAAATAGCACTTTTGACTAGACAAGCAGCAAGATTTGAGAACTTAATAGAAACTATGATACCTTTTCATTTCAATCCTGCAGTCTAATTGGATTGTTCTGGCTTATTTTCCAATTTGTGTCCTAACTTGCATCATAAGTATTGCACTTTCTTTCAACCCTTTGTTCGACTCTTTTGAGACTTACTGTAAAGGGACTGGCTTCTATGCACCTATAAATCAGAAAATCCTTTTCCTCTATATTATTTTAATTTTCTTTTGGGCTTCTTTTACAGTAACATTTAGTTTGATGTTTAGAAGTTATACTTTATGCAAATTAATTCTTTTTATGCCTATTTTGTAAATGTGCAATTTTTGTTCTTTCCTTAACTGTAACCATTCATTATTGAATTGTTCTTTTTGTCCTCTACAAGATCATAACAAATTGAAACCACTATTCTCATGGAATGACCTGCAGAAACTCTGGTACTACATTTTGAACGGAGCCCATATGTTAAACGGTATGGTTAAAACTTATATTTTATGATTACTTTAAGGCTGATAACGTCTATTCGGGGGTAACCATGAGAAAAAGTTATCAATGCACTTTGATGTAGTATAGATCTCTGAAAATTGTTAAACTCTCCATTATAAGCTTAGTCTCTTGTAGCCTGCCAGTAGATCTGTTTATTTCTCTTTAGCATGTACGCTCGAATTAAACATTTAATCTTGATAAGATCTGTGGTTTTAATTAGGAAATAAGTAAATAAATTTGTACTTACGTATATATATTCTTGCTATCTTAGTATTTTTTTTAATATGGTTACTTTATAATATTATTTATGAAAATATTGAGAGTTCTGAACCTTGTTTACGATATTGTTCTTTTTGTCCCCTCTTGTGAATATTAACTTTTGAATTAATAAGCTAAATATTTAGCTTTGAAATTTTGTTTGTTCAGTTGAAGCGTCTAGCTATCTTCGTTTAATTAAGGAAATTGAACAAAAAGAGCACATAGATAAGCTTCCTAATTTCATTCTCCCTCCTCCACCTTCTAGTCTTCTATTATTAATAGTTAATTTTGATTTTATTATTAATGTATGACTTTATTTATGTTTAATTATTATTGTTATTGTTTTATTGAATAAACAAATATTGTATCAAATAATTGAAATACAAGAAAAATATATAAAATTAATATGTGTATGATTTTTATTGTTATTTATAATTACAAGAAATGGTTTACTGTTATATTATTTTATTGTCTTAATAGATATAAGATATTCTATTGAAACATAAACAATTTAATGATTAAACAAAATGAAGGATATTTGATGAAATAAAAATATTAAAATGAAAGACATTTGAACTAAAAAAATCAATACCAAACAAATTTTATGTAAAAAAAAAATCAAAACAAAGAGATTTGATGAAAAAATAAATAAAATCAAACAGATTTCATGAAACAAAAAAATCAAAACAAAGAGATTTGAAAAATATTCATTATAAAATAAATTAAAAAATCAAATAAATAAATCAAAGATTAAAAAATAAGTTAATTAAAAGATCAAATAATTCAATCAAAGACAAAAAATAAAAAATTAAGAGATCCAATAGATAAATGAAATAGATTTGATAAAAGGATAAATAAATCACAAAGATTTGAGAATCTTTACCATAGATAAATTAAAGGATGAAATAAATAAATAAAAAATAATAAATAAATAAAAATTGATTGCAAAGATTCAAATAAATCAAAAATAAAAATAAATTAAAAGATTAAATAAATAAATAAAAAGATTTAAGATAAATCAAAAAATTTATCACAAAGGTAAATCAATCAAAAACAAAAAATAAAGATTTAAAATATAAATCAATAAGAAATACTAAATAAAATGAACCTCACAAAGATTTGAATACATGAGGTTGAATAAGGGTTTTGGAAAGGATTTAATTCTGCTTAGGTTTCAATTAGGATAACAATTTGGACTAGGATTTGGTTAAGGTTCAATTATAGTTACAATTCAATGGAGGTTTAGCTTTAAGGTTATGGTCCAAATAGGGTTACAATTTAATTAAGGTTATGATTCAAAGTAAGCAAGTAAGAAATTCTTGGGATTTCTATTATGATATTGCTTGTTGTTTATTCTGCATTCGAACCTAATGCCAATAACCTGAAAAGCAAGCAAACAGGAAATTCTTGGAATTTCTATTATATGATTGCTTTCTCTTTACTCGAAATGTATCATTACCAGAATTACAAGTTGGAAAAGTATGTTGTGGAATTACAAGTGTCCCCAATAGTTGCTTTCCTTTTTTCTGAAATTGCAAAGTTGCTAAGTGAGTTTGAGAGGACAACCTACACAGTATCACATTTTCAACAATATCCGTTATATATAATTTTCTTTTGCGTGCCCTGTTATTATGAATAACCAACCATGTATACTTTAACCACAAGCAGCATAAGGACAACAAACTTCCTCAAGCAACACAGAATTCAAAATAGCCAACACCACCAGTGCAATTTGTTATTGTCATTAAATAAGAAGAAAATCTTGAAACAACACAATGTATTGTTTTTGCTTACAAAGATGCTTTTTAAGAATCTAAGGATTTCACTAATAGAATTATATCCAAAATCCTCAATGCATCCTACCATAATCAAAACTTATAACAATGTACCAAGAGTATTTAGAGACAAAAGATCGAACAATTCAACAACAAGAATGAGAAAAGGTTAACTATTTATTAAGAAGTGACAAACTATTTATTTATTGATTTAATGTTATAAAAATTTGTGATTTCTTTATTTAATCATTGATAATGTGTTTAATTTTCCTATTTTGCAGAACCTGAGCATTGAAAAGAAAAGCAACAAGAGTATCTACAAATAGAGTTCAATAGTATACAAAATTTGACAAGTAACATATTACACCTATTTTGTTTTTATTAATTCTAGTGTGTTTTTTTTTTGGTGCATAAAATGTCAAAAAACTATGAATCAAAAAAATCATTGTATGCTATCATAGATGTAGAAAGTTATGAACCAAAGAATATGAAAGAAGAACGAACAATAGATGAAGTATTGAAAGACAATAATCTTTTTAGAATAAGTCCATTTGTATACAACATAGGGGATTGTCTTTTTGACTCTTTGCAATATTTGTTACATATGAACTTCACTTCCATAGAATTGCGAAATGGTATGGTTGATTACTTTCTTGATTGCCTAGCAAAAAAGGACGATGATGCTTTGTTTTCATATACAAATGAGCTAAATCCTGAAACATTGAATGAATTGCATCAAGTTACTGATGCTAATACATACTTACAATGTATGCACCTATCTGCAGTTAAGAAACCAAATTGTAAAGAATATGGCCTTTGGGGCGACCAATTTTGTATTAAATGGCTAGCAAAGTGGTTAGGTATCCAAATATGTATTTGGTCGTCAACAAGAAAAGTAAAGTACTTGAATTTCAATGAAGATTCAGGAAGTACTACATATTCTATTTTGTTCCATGATGAAAATCATTTGAATGGACATTTTGAACCACTTGTTTCCAAAAAAAGAAAGCCATTGGAACAATGTATTAACCAATGTAAACACTCAAAAACAATTACTAACATGAGAAAACAAATTGTGGAGGATAAGTCAATAGATTTAATGTCCAAGTTTAGTAAATATGCATCACCAACAACAAATTTTGCATTGGATAATATCATAGATGTAGAGAACTATCAATCAAAAAACAAAGAACGAGATGTCTCAATTGGCGAAGTATTAGAAGACAATAACCTATTTATAATAAGGCCCTTTGTATACAATGTAGGAGATTGTCTTTTTGACTCATTACAACTACTGTTACATATGCGATACACATCTCTTGAACTAAGAAATGGAATAGTTGATCATTTTCTAAATTGTCTAGCAATTGATGATCGTCACACTTTGTTTTCACTTCAAAATGAGCTAGACTCACACACACTATCCAAAATGCATGGCGTTCATGATGTTAGTACATATCTGCGACGCATGCGACTATCTGCAGTTCCAAAGCCAAATTGTAATGAGTATGGTCTTTGGGGAGACTTGTTTTGTATTAAGTGGCTATCCAAGTGGTTAGATATTGAGATATGTATTTGGTCTTTAATAGGAAAAACAAAGTACTTGCATTTCAATGAAAATTCACAAAGTACAACATATTCTCTTCTCTTCCATGACCAGGATCATAAAAATGGACATTTTGAACCACTTGTGAGGAAAAAATTTAACACACCTGAACAACAGGCTCACCAATCTAAACAATTTGCAAGAAATATATACTCCCTAAAAAGAATTCCACATAAAAAAAAAGAAGATACAATGTCTAGATTATGCAAAAACACATTATCAATATCACATTGTGGTGATAGTCTTTTCAATACTATTGCAAGTTTGACTGAAAATGAATACGATAGCCCATGTCTTAGACGCTACATGGCTCAATCCTTTTGCAATGCAATGCTAAATGGAGACAACATACCAAATGAATGCCTTCAAACATCCTTAAAATCTGAGTTGAAAAATACTTGTGGTGTGACAAATTGGGAAACATTTATTGCAAAAGTTGGAGATCCATTTGAACAAAGTGAAATTGAAGGTTCTGAATTTTGTTTTGAATGGCTATCCTACATTTTGCAAATTAAAATTCAAGTTTCCTCAGAAAATAGTGCGATGCCAACCAAAGTGTATTGCAAATGTCTACAACCGACAAAAGTATACAATGTCATATGTTACAAATTCAATGACATGCATACACATTATAAGCCAGGTGAAGTCGAGATAATAATGGTAAACAACATTCATACTGCACAACCAAAAAAAAAAACAATAATGAAAAGCAAAGAAAGGCTTAATATGCACAAATTGAAACAATCCATTCGAAACAGTAAACAAGTAAAAACTTGCAACTCTACACATCTCACAAATGGCTTCACCACTATTCTCCATAAGTCACTTCGTAAACTAAAACAAGAAATACGCAAAAAACCTAAACAAAACATTAGTATGCACAAATTGAAAGAATCCATCAAGTAAAAACTTGCAACTCTACACATTTTAGAAACGGGTTTAGCACAACTTTCCATAATTCACTTCGTAAACTAAAACAAGAGATACGCAAAAAGCCTAAAATCCAAAAAATAGAAAAAAGAGGGGAAAAAAAAACACCCGTTCAATCTTACATGGAGAAAATCAAAGACACACCGAAACATGTGTGTGCAATTTGTGGGCAGTTGTGTTTCAAAAAGAATATTATAAATCTAAGCCAAGAAACAATGGAAACATATGATCTAGTTTTATTAAGGACACAAGGATTTTTTGGAAACAAAATATGCAAGTTTTGTAACCACCAATTCAGGCAAAACAAAAAACCAATATACGCAACACCAGAACATATTAAAACAAATAAGCCACTACAATACACTGCTACACTTTCAGAACTCGAAGAAAGGCTAGTGTCCCTTCGACTTGCCTTTGCACAAATTTGGCAATTAGGATACAAAAGACCTCAAATTGGACTAAGTGGAACAATTATCAATGTCCCAACAGACATGAACATTATACAAACAGTGTTGCCACGTTCCATCAATGAAACATGGACAATTGCTATTGCATTGAAGAGACGTTTGCAATATCGAAATGCATACCAAAAAGGAAGAGTTTGACCAAATGTTATTATGAATTCTTTAAACGAATTATGTAAAACAATGTTGTACAAAATGCAAAATGTTAAATTGAACAAAATTTGGCATGACCAATTGTACCATTTAGAAGAGCAGACTACATGCATTGACTCTTCATCAAGTGATAGTGACAAAGACAGTGACACAAATATTCCAATGGAAATCGAAACGGATACCTTGATCCATGGCTTTACTGAGTCAAGAACTATACATTCAATACAAGACAAAGTCATCGAAATTGCACCTGCTGAAGGAAAACAACCTCTTGGAATATTCCAAGACAAATATGTAGAAGAAATGAATTTTCCAACATTGTTTTTCGGAGAACCACGTGATGAACGAATTGAAAAGAAAATTTCATACCAAAAAATTGCACAATGGGAATTACAAAATTCAAATCGAATATTTGCTTATCATACCACCAACTTATTTTTCAAAACCATTAAAATTTTAATTGCCCAAGTATTTTCTACACTATGGATAAGAATTCGCAAAGGAAAATTAAAAGGTAGAACCCTACTATCAAAAGATGTCAAGCACAAACCAAACCTTGAAAAGATTTTGCAATCAGACATTGGGTACGTAGATTTCAAAAAAATAAGAAATTCACCAGACTATTTGCAACACCTCAAAAGAAATATTTTTGCAATGATACGACAGTTGGGTCCACCTACTTTTTTCGTAACTTTCACTAGTGCAGAACAAAATTGGGAGCCATTAAAGGAAACATTGAAAGAATTATACATCTCACACAAAAAAAAATCAACAGAAAACCAGGAAGAATTGCTTAATGAAGTTGACATTACCTATTTGATTAAAAAGGATCCAACTACTTGTACTCGCTATTATAAACATAGGATTAATGCAATGAAACAATTAATATGCTTAGATGAGACATTTTTTGGAAAGGTATTGGACTACTTTTCAGTTACAGAATTCCAAAATCGAGGAAATGAACATGACCATTTCATGCTATGGGTTAAAGATGCACCTATATATGGAAAAGATACTAATACTAGTATTGAACATTTTGTAGACAAATACATAACTTGCAATACTGAAACTTTAAATGAACAAATGGCTAAAATACATATGCATCACCATACTAAACAGTGTGGCAAGACCAAAAAAAAAAAATGTCGATTTGGTTTTCCACAACCACCAATGAAAACAACAAGAATTCTAGAACCATGCATCGACGAAAAAAGAAACATGTGTTTGGCTGAAAAACTTAGATCCACTTTAGAATGTTCAAGTTATGATAGTTGTACATCTTATGAGGATTTCCTACTAAACATAAGCATGGATGAAGAAGAATACATATTAGCCATACAATCTACGTTGCTTAGACCAACAATGTTTTTGAAAAGAAAGCCAGCTCACATTTGGAACAATACATTTTGTAAAAAAATCCCTCATCTATGGCAAGCAAATACAGATGCACAATTTGTTCTAAATGCATATGCTGCAGCAATGTACTGTAGCTCATACATGACAAAATGCAATGCCTCAATAACAAATGCATTTAACAAAATACGCACAGAGCACAAAGAACATAACATTGATGCAATTAAAATGATAACAAAACTTGGCAATGCTTTGCTCAATCTACAACAAATGTCTACTCAGCAAGCTGTACACATTGTGCTTTCACTTCCTCTTAACTATAGTTCAAGGAAATGCATATTCATAGACACATCAACTGCTGAAAACCGTACATTTATTTTGAAAAATTCCACACAACTGAAAAATGAGCCAGATGATTCACAAAATGTTGCTTGTAAAAATTTAATTGACCATTATATTGCACGTCCTCAAATATTGGCAAATGTTTGTCTAGCAGAATTTGTTGCAGAATACAGAACAGGAAAAGGACAATTAAAAAAAATAAAGAGACCACAAATTATTCGATATATAAGATACAATAAACATGTTGACATCGAAAACTATTATAGGGAACAACTTTTACTGTATGTCCCATTTTCCATAGATGAAAACATGTTGAAAACAGGCTTCACAACATGGGAAGAGGCTTTCATTACTAAAGAAAAAATAGTAAAACTTAATCAAGCAAAGTACACATACCATATAAATGAGCTATGGGGTGATTTGGACAACGCTATTAATGATGTCAATATTGAAAACGAGAACTATACAGAAACAAACAATGTTCACAACTTGAACAATGATTACAATGAACAATACAATTTGCAATCGGATTTAGACACATTGAAACTTAAATTCTACAACAAACAAATGAAAAGGCCATTTGAAATTGCTAAGCATCCAAACTTAGTTGACAACACAGAATACTACAATCTTCGAAGAATGCTAAACAAAGAGCAACAAGCCATAGTAAAGGACATACTAGTAAAAAAACAAAATAAATTACTTGAACCATTGTATTTGTTTCTAACAGGAGGTGCTGGAACAGGAAAGACATTCACTGCCAAAGCTATATACCAAGGCCTACTACGTATATACAATAACTCTATTGATAGTGACCCAGATAAGATAAAAGGCTTGTTACTTGCATACACAGGTAAAGCGGCTTACAATATTGGAGGCACAACTTTGCACTCTGCACTTTTCATACCATTTAACAAATCCACTACTATTCCATTGAGCTCAGACAAATTAGATATATTGACAAAAGAATATCAACAACTGCGTATTATCCTTATTGATGAAATCTCATTAGTTGGAGCGAGACTCTTGCGTTGCATAGATAAAAGATTGTGTGACATCATGCAAACACCTACTAAATATTTTGGTGGTTTAGACATTATTTTTTGTGGTGATTTCTACCAAGCAGAACCTATACATGATTGTCCAGTGTTCCAAACTATAAATTTAGACACCCAGCTAGTTCCATACAATTTTTGGGAAAACATCAAATGCTATACCTTAGAAACAACTATGAGACAAAATGATGAAGTCTTCATCAAAATTCTAAATAGAATACGAACAAACTCTCAAACAGATAGTGACATTGCATACCTAAATAACAAATGCTTACGTCCTACACCTACCGATCCAACATTTCCATTCCTTTTTTACAAGAGAAAAGATGTCAATGCACACAATCAGAAAATATTATTTTCTCTTCCTGGAGAACTAATAACAATCAATGCAATTGATGAACATGATAATTCTGTTAATCTAGAACAATTGTTCAAAAATAATACAAATCTACCAGACCATATTATGTTAAAAAAAGACATACTAGTTGAAATTTATGGTGGAAACTATGATACACACGATGGTCTCGTAAATGGATCAGATGGAATATTCAAAACATATACCCATCATGCTGACATTGACATTATATGGATTGAGTTCAATGATCGTCGTATAGGAAAAGCTCAAGCCACAAAACTATCACATTTAAACCAAACATATATTAACAATGGATGGGTACCAATACTCCGAGTTGCTAGATCAATCTTAAAACCAAATGCTCAACATAAAAATATTGTTAGAAAACAATTCCCGGTACAATTAGCATGTGCTCGAACAATACATAGATCACAAGGACTTACAATGCAAGGCCTTGCATTTGAACCATTAGGCGTACACCAACATGGGTTAACTTACACAGCCCTTTCCCGCACATCAACAATTGAAACATTGTTTTTGTTAAGCCCTCTAACAACAAAAAATTTTAAAGTACGAAGAGAAATCATAGATGAAATGACACGGTTAGAATCAGTAGCTAAGTGGACTCTACAAAATGACACACATTACAAATCTCAAACATCATGTATTACCATATCTACATTAAACACTCGTCATTTCCACCCACACAAACAAGACATTGAACATGACAAAGATTTGATGTCATCAGACATTATTTGTCTGCAAGAGACATATTTGGAAACAAATTTAAATAATGATGCGTTATCAGAATATAATTGCTTTATAGCATACCATATACATGGGATAATGACCTGCACAAAAAAGCATATACAAGTAGCAAATGCAATTCCACTTACAGAAGACAATGTTGAAGCAATATTGAGTACACTAATATTTACTAAACAAAGCCTTTATATTTGTAATATCTATGCCAGACCAACAACATCACTTACAAATATCATAAAAGTTGTTAACAAAGCAATGGCAATTGTTCCCACTGGAAGCCTTATTTATATTGTAGGTGACTTTAACATTGACATTTCCAACACCTCAAAAAAACTAGACATGCTAAAAGAAAATATGGAAATACACAAGTTGTTCTTATTACAGGAAAGTACAAAACTTTTGTCACGGACCATTATTGATCATGTGTGGACAAATAATTCTGAAAATACAACAAACATTCAAAGATACGAGTCGTACTGGACAGATCATGACACTCTTCTATTCCATGTTGCCAACATTGTCTAGCCATGCTCTCCATTCTGGAAAAGGTAATCACATACAACAATTCTATATGAAAAAATATTTTATTTTCTACATACATTAACTCTTATTCAAAAAAAAAATACTTAAATTCATTACTTTTACTATTCTACAAATCATTATTCATATAATTTTTTTTTTTACCAAATATTGTTTTGCAGGTGACTTGCAATAATGAACATTGAAAAAGACAAAGTGTCTACTACACTACCTGCAACATCACAACATGAAACAAATAAAGAGTAAGTTACATGGAGAGCATACCTAATTTTTTTTCTTTAACAAAATATCCTCTTGAAAAATCATACTTCAATAACCTGTTTGTTTTGTCAAAGCCAATTGGACATCATCAAATTTAACAACACTCCAGCAACAGCTGTGCATACAACCAATATTACATCGGATGAAAGGTATTTATACTATTGAAAAAAAAATTACAAAACAATTTCCAATTATATAAGGAATATATGCAAATGTGATAGGAAAAACTCTACTTTAACAATAGATTACTATACAAGTAAAATAAATTGTATTCTGCAGCTTTTTCAAAAGCATGGAGATCACTGAAGAGGACCTTGACGTAGATGATCTAGATGATTCTTTCTCCACACCTAAAAAAGAACGCATAAGAAAACGGTAAGACATGTCATCTCTTCCAAACTAGTTAAACATTAAATAGTATTGTCCACAAATTACATGACTAACAATTGCATTTCTTGCTACAGGCGCTTGGAAGACATTGAACTAAATAGCACTTCTCCCACGAGACTGACCATTGTAAGCAACAAAGAAAGGTACTCATTTTTTATAGTCTTCTTCTCCACCTATTTTTATGAATAAGCTATGAATATAGAAGTACATTTTCCATAGATTTCTATAAACACAAACATACTTAGACAAAAAGCTTTAATTTATGTTCAAACAATTAAGAATAGCATACATTATCAGTAACTACATAAGAATACATAAGAAAATAGTGACAATTGTCAACTCCTCCAAAATAATGAAATGTTAAATAGTAACATGTACTAATTTCATGACTAACAATTTCATTCCCTATTACAGCTGGTTGAAAAGTATTGAATTAAATAGCACATCACCAACAAAAATGACTACTAAAAGCAAGAACCAAAGGTATTAATTCTCAATACTCTTCTTTCAATCCATAATTAGTAAAAATCTACATATATAGTTGTACATTTTCCAAACATTTCTACAAACACTAACATACATAGTGAAAAATCTTTATTTTACATCCACAATATTAAGAATAATATACATTTTCTATCCTTCAATGTTCACAACTATAATGCATATTTAGAATACACAATTAACTACACTATATTTTTGACAGTCTAATTTCAACAAAGCAAAAACCCAGTACAATATTGGAAATTTCCACAGAGCAAACTGGTTCGGTATTTGAAGGCGATGTCCTTGTTGTCTATGGTCCTGCTTCTACAAGAAACAACAACACCCAAAAAAAGGTAGAAATAGTACATGTGGATCTAGTCGATGCCTATGGTCAAATGACTATTACTGTAAACATTAGCAATAATTTGATAAATACATTTTTGCCCCGTATGTTTGTTGGGTCTAGTATTCGTATCACCAATTTTTTAATCAAAAATAAAACTCAATATGAAAGAGGTGATGCAGATTGTTGTCTTGCCCTAACCAGTAGAAGCATAGTAGAAAGTGTACCTACTGTTTGCAAAAATCGTAGATTAACTCCAGATGTCACTATCTCCCAATTAATACAAGCAGACTCCAGCTATTCTGTTGGCTCATTTGGAGCAATAGCGACATCTTATCATTTGAACAAAATCCAGTTTGAAGTACATGTGAAAGATGGAGACCTCCAAGAAGACATGGCAACTGTAAATACCTAGCCATCTTCCTTTTATTTTGATATGCAACTGAACTTATTTACTTAAATTCATTAACAATTTTCTTTTGTAGGTTGTTATCCCAACTGCCAACACAGATTTGTGTGCATTTTTACATCAAATGTTTTCAAAAACAGACATGCCACTGCTCCTTTTCAAAAATGTAGTTAGAACTGGCTCACAGGGTTCAAATCTAATGCACGCAACACAATCAACATTTTTTGAGGAGCTCAATGATGCATGTACAAGAACACAGTTGCAAACTCTTGCAAAATCTAACATTCAAGCAAGATCCCTAAAAATAAGAATTTTATTTTTACATTTATAAACTCATTTATGAAATATTTTCAGTTCCCTACACAATACATAACATGCTATTTTCATTGACAGGTACTTGGCACATTGAAACCAAAGAATGTCTACTTACCCCCGTTTGAAGCTTGTTGTAGCACATGTCATCACTCGATGCTACTGGACAAGTGTCTTGAAAAAGGATCTGCCAATTGCACATTCTGCAAAAAAAGCACTCAACTTTCCTTCCGTCACAATCTTGCTTGCACATTGTATAGGAAAGAAGGAAACATTGATTGTTGGTTAAGTGGACAGCTGCTAAAACAAATTTTTCCCAAGCTTCAAGAGACAACATATGAGCAATATAAAGAAGACATCTCACCTACAGTGTTCTTATTACGCAAATTCCAACTGCAAGGAACTTTTACAATTTCTGTTAACAATTTCATTTTGAGAATTCTCCAACAATGACTGTCTTACTGTTTCCATAAATTGCAATTACACAAACAATTCGTCATACTCAACTACAAATTTTGTTGTCTTATGTAAATAAGGAATTTTGTTGTGTTTCAATTTTACAACATTCAATTTTAAAGACACTAGATCAATAAGCCTTCAATTTTGTTGCTTTTGGTACAAAACTTTACTGTGCAACCTTTACATTTAATCAATTTTGATTTTACAAACACTTATGTTAGTGAATACTATTTTGATTGCCTTCAATGGAAAACTTAAATAGGTCTTTGCTGCTTTCATTGGTTTCACATAAAAAAAAATCTTCCATACTTAAATCCTGGTACTGTTGTCTTAGCTTGTAGCTAGCTGTTCCATTGTTGTTAAGCTCTGTTATGATATTCTATAGGCAGTTCTTGTTTATCAATGGCCTATGGTTAGCTGTTTTCCTGGTTTTATCTTTAATGCCTTTTACAAATTTTATGTATTTTGTTCAAAAAAGCAATGTAATCTTCTACATGGGGATTCTAATCAGCTGGTTTTATTTGAATGCTTATGCAATCACAACAAATCAGAATTAACATGATGATCTACTTGCAATAAAGGCTTTTGGAGTTCTATTTATCATATCATTTGTCCTGTCTAACTTGAATGTGATAAAAGCTTCTTTCAGAGAAATGCAATAGAAATTTCTTCATTTGATTTGAAGCTGATGATTCTGGCATTGAATAATTAATGATCCTCACCAAGGGAAAGAGCACCTACCATCAATAAGACAACTTATTGTTTTATACATTTTAATTATCTATAATTTGTATAGTTTAATAAAATATGTACTGATTTGAGTTTATAATAAAATCTTTTGATCAATTTTGTCTTTCATTATCTTAACTTTATTTCTTAAATTAATTAGTTTCCTTGATTTTCCAAATTTCTGATTTCCCAAGACAAGTTCTTAGTCCTTTGCATCTAAATATTCAAATAAACAAACAATCTTTTTTGTTTTACAGTTTACCTACCTCTTCCTATATGCTTTGTCTCCTAACAGTAAACTATTTTTTCTATTTATTTATTGCTGATAAGGATTTCATTCTGAATTTTGTAAAGAAGCAATGATTTTCAAGAATAGACAAGTGTTTGGAAGTTCAATTTTTGTAGTGTAGGTTCTCAACAATATGCACAGTCCTTCCCAGTTCAATGCATGGCATGCCTTTGGAAGCAATATTGGTCATATTGGCGTAATCCACACTATGTTGTTGTGCGTTTTTTCTTCAGCACAATAGTTGCCCTTCTCTTTGGAAGCATCTTTTGGAACCTTGGGACAAAGAGGTTAGACACTTTTTTCACTGGCATTTTGTGTGTGAAATGACTTACAACAATAGGAAAAAGACATATTGTGTGTTTAATGATACACAACAAGAAGAAAAAGGCATTTCAAGTGTTGAAGCAAGGTCTTAATTCTATAGTGTCACAGGGCTTAGGCATGCTCCACACCTGAAATAAATTCTTTGTAACGTGAGAGTCCTCATCCTTTACCATTTTTTTCGGTTTGATGCCTCTGCAGAAGGCTGAAAATTTGATGCCTCACATTGAACTTGTAGCTCTTTGGTATATGACCAAAAATTTACTGTGATGCTTTATATTTTATTCAGATTGACTTGGCTTGTATGCTATAACTTAAAAATAATAATATACCATAACGGCATATGTATTTCACTTAATATTATTATGGACTTCTATAACTTAGTTCGCATGTATTTCACTTTACACTGCTGTAACTTATCTATTTCACATTTTCCTATTTAAAACTTTAACATACTGCTGTCCCCCAAAAATGGCCTCGCGTCATTGTCGTCCTCAAACCATTTACCCACCTTTCCTACCATCCTCGTCCTGCAAATGTGATGGAGCATAGTTTTTGGGTCCTGGTTGGTGGGGTTTTGCTGCAGCTTTTGTCTTGGACGTGTATTGGCTACTATAGTAGCTAATTGTTTGTTTTTTGTTGTCCAGATGCTCTTGTAGCCCTCCTACCTTTTTAGACTTCATTTATTAGTTCTTAACTCCATTTGAGTAAGGAAAAGCTAATTTAGTTGTCATGAACTTTTAGAAAAACATTAGGTAAAAATGATTATTTTCAACTTCATTTTACTGGGCTTGCAGAACTTTCTTTTGAATGGCTAGGTATTGCAGATCTTAAATAGCACTTTTGACTAGACAAGCAGCAAGCTTTGAGAACTTGGTTAGGATTGCAAGAGCTTAATAAAAAAAATTGCTTAACTTGGGTTAATCTTCTTACTCAGATTATTTTTGTCCTTTTGTAGTTGAGAAATTTCTCTACTGATTTCAACCAGAGCCTTACATCCAACTACACTTACTGGCTTAATAGAAACTATGATACCTTTTCATTTCAATCCTGCAGTCTAATTGGATTGTTCTGGTTTATTTTCCAATTTGTGTCCTAACTTGCATCATAAGTATTGCACTTTCTTTCAACCCTTTGTTCGACTCTTTTGAGACTTACTATAAAGGGACTGGCTTCTATGCACCTATAAATCAGAAAATCCTTTTCCTCTATATTATTTTAATTTTCTTTTGGGCTTCTTTTACAGTAACATTTAGTTTGATGTTTAGAAGTTATACTTTATGCAAATTAATTCTTTTTATACCTATTTTGTAAATGTGCAATTTTTGTTCTTTCCTTAACTGTAACCATTCATTATTGAATTGTTCTTTTTGTCCTCTACAAGATCATAACAAATTGAAACCACTATTTTCATTAACTAGGGCGTGGTTGGAAGGCCTCTGAGCTACGTCTCAAGTCATATCTGTGCTAGCAAAACATACCTGCTTAACAGGCTCTGAAACTTGGGAAAAATTTGCATCTTGTCCTTTGTCTCTCAGACAATTGCTCACAAGAATCTGAAGCTCCCATAGGTTACTGTCATTAAATGAATCAATATCCACCTCAACTTCATCTTCACACTGCGTAAGTCCTGTATGCTTCTTTAAGAAGGTATACACTTGTTCTGGCATGTTAGCTGATAACTCTTCAAGATCCTTGCTAAGCTTTGCTTTCTCAGCAAATGACATTGGGGGCTTGCATAGTTCAGCCTTGGGTTTCTGCTCAAATGGAACATTTGAAGCAGAGACACAATTTGCATTAGAGGATACCTTTGATTTATTTTCTATTTCTGATATCTTGTTTTTACACTGTTGCTTTTTGGTTGGAATAAGCTGCACGCCCTGGGTTATTTTTCTATAAACTTCTTCGCCAGCCAACCTATTCTCAACAACTTTCCATTTTGTCTCAAATATTTTCTTCAAAGTAACCGCCATGAGATGAACATCATTAGTAGAAGGATTATATTTCATTGCATTAGCAAAAGTCAGCCTCACATCAGCTGCAAAGTCGATTGGACTCGCATAGTGCCTCATTTCTAGCCTAGTCTTTATTGTGCCCAAATCCATGGGTTTAGTAATAATCTTAAAGTAGTCCTGGATTTTCAACTTAACTGGATCAACAGGCACATTAAAAACCCAGCCAAACTTATGTGACATGAGCTCGTTCAGAATATCAGCACACTGCTTCATCTGCTCAGTGTAGGCTTTAATTTGAACTAGATCCACTCTCTGTCTTTTTCTATTTCTCGATTCAAATCCTTCCAAAAGGCCTCGCTTAACACTGCCATTAGAATTTCGTTTCTCCACTGAAGGAATCTTACTATTAGAAGATACATATTTAGAATTGAGATAATGTTGACTCACCGTGGGAGTTCTCTTTTCTTTTGCAAAAGTTTGAATAACACCCTGACTTCCTAAACAATTATCTACTTGAAATGATCCTGAGGCTTGAACTGCACAGGGTCCAGTGCCTCCTTTAACAGGGTTACTTTCTGAGCATCTTCCTTCCAACCTTGAATTGTAGCCATCACTTACAGTTGGAACACTGCCTGAAGAAGTAACCTGAATTTCTTTGCTTTCAATCTTTTGTCTGGTGGATCTTGCTTGGTCAAGTTCCAATTTGAACCGATTTCGCAGCTCTATTTTTTCACTCGTAGACATCTGAGAGATTGGAAAGGCATGTACAGGTATACCAAGTGCATCTGTTTTATTACCAGCACAACTTAAATTTACAGACTTCCTCTTATGAGTACTTGAATCCTCTGAAGCCATCTCAGATTCAAACCTGCCAGACATAAAACTTTCCAATTTCCCATTAGGTATCTGACTTCTTCCATCTGACTTGCTCATATTTCCCATTGGGTGAGAGTAATTAAGATTTCTATGCTTGCTGTATCCAGAGCCCCTTACCAGTACCTTGTGAGATTTCTTCATAATGAGATCCTGCTCAAGCAATTTGTGGTTAATAACGGTTGACAAGGGCAAGAGAAGAGACAGTATACAGAAAACATTCATAAAAGCATATCAATATCCAGTACCTTCCAAAAGTTCGATCAACAATTAGTTAAATAACTTCTCTTCTGCTGGCAAAATGTGTCAACCTGGAACAAATGAGCCACAATAAGAGAATTGATTTAAATATAGATTCCAGCATACCCATTACAACTTGTTGATAACATGCAGCTAGTTTCAACAGATGCTAAGTTGCAAATAGGCTCAAGCACATAAAAAAATGATGACCATGACATTGAGCTGACAACCTATGGTTGACATCTAAAGACACATATTTATCATTGCTAAAGTATCAATTTAAATTGTGCATTGACACTCGCAGCACATATCATTAAGTACATTTTATATCAAACAACAGTCCTCCCAATAGCAATAGCAATCCTCCTTAAAGCTATGATACGCTCATAAAGATGATTAACATGCTGATTTCAATTGAGTATTGAAGGGGGTGCTCTGATGTGTTAGAAATAGATCAAACAGCAACTCTCCCAATAGCAATAGTAATTCTCCTTAAAGCTACGAAAGCTGACAGTAATGCTTGCAATAGTAACTGCATTTGTGTATGGAAGGTAGTGCTCTCATATGTTAGAGATGAATTCTAATAATGAAACAATATCATTATACTAGCAGATTAGAATATCAATGTTAACTTCGCTTCAACTTTGATTCTACAAATAAGTTTTTGTAATGTAAATTCTATCCCATTCATATCGTGCAAGTAGAATGGTAAGGAAGATATAATTGGAATTGACAAGCAAACATCATATTTGGAGAAATCAAGTGCAAATATAGGTAGCTTTAAATGCATGACTCTCCTTCTGCATGTAAGAAATATGATCTTTTGAAGTCTGTCAGCCTCCTAGACACGTTACACAGTATGAAGGGAGGCGAGGTGATCAATGTTTACCATATTCATGAGTACCCTCTACCACATACAATGATTAGTGCCCACCTCTATGACCCAAAATGGCATGCCAAAAACCTCACTACAAGCTCTATATCACATCTCTTAATTCATGGCCAAAAGTACAATGGATTCAATTTTACTATTAGCTTTGTAACAAGGAACAGAGCGAAAGCAAATTGAATATCCGCGCAAATAGAAAAAATTCCTAAGGGGAATCCGTATTCAATTCTGGAAGACCGTCCATAATAAGTTAGAATAGAATATAATTATACATATGTATAGTAGATCCAGTGCCCTGCTACTTTGCAAGGATTTTATTAGTGCTGCTATTCATATCAGCTGCAAGAGGCCTTAGTTTTGGGTTTTATTATCATATGAAGACATTTTGAAGAAGTAAAGTTTTGTGGTATTGCATTTCTTAATAGTATGTCTTCATGTTGGATGTGTAGTTTCTAGATCTTTTGAAAGTAAACTTATAGTTATTTTTCTTTTGTGAAAAAGATGTCTAGGATCTGTTATCAGATATCCAAGCATTACCAGTCAATTGCTTTCAACAGTAAAGCAGTCATCAACTCTAGAGGATTCCTGTGCCCTGTTAAAAGATTAAATGAAGAAAAGTACTTGCTGGCTCAATAAAAAAAAAGGATTTAATGCACGGTTTTAGGAATTTTGAATGATTTAGTGAATCAGGAGGCTTTGTGATGACCTTTGAGCAATATTTAAAACATTTTGGAGGTTTGGTGTTAATTGCCACGAACCAAAGTTCTGTGTGCATAATGGATTATGTAGCATCAGCATCACTCTTTACATACAATTTCATCTGAGGCTATTGACATTCCTGTAACTTTTCACCTTTGTTCTGGTCAACAAATGAGGTGTATGCCTTTTCAACTCTACTTACTTTTCAATTGTTATTTGGGAGTTTGCATAAAAAATAATTTGTTTCTACTGATACCCGACCTTTGTACATGGTTGTGATTCATACATAGGTCTCAAGATCCAGTTGAGATCTACTATCATTACATATCAATTATATTCAGCGCTCTCATAGAATATCTGTCACATTATGTAATATTTTAATTCCCTTGTAAAGGACATATTAGGAGTCCTTGAATGCTTCAGCTTTATTGGTGCTCCAGAACATCTATCATTGCCTAAAAGTAAATAATTGAAAAATTGACAGTCCATTCTTTTAAGATTCATGACTAACTAAAATCCATATTTTCAACTCTCTCTGAACTATGGTATTTACCATTATGATGAAGTCTGTTTGTAGTAGACTTCACATTTTTGTCTTTTACTTCCATACGTATCTACTCAATTACTAAAATTGCAGAGCAATGAAATAGGCTTCTAATCAACAGAAGAATTTTAATTTTTATTAGAAAGCATAATTTTTGTGCAACAAAAATTGATTGAGGGACTTTGATGAAATTCAGTCCAAATCAAACCAACTCAAAGGAAAAGACATGATTATCATCTGCCAAATTCACAAGAGTTGTGCGAGCACCTTGTATTGTGTTTTTTGACTTGCTTGGTTCTTAGCCAACAATTATTGAATAGTTTTTGGAATCAAAATTAAAATATGTTGACATTTAGAAGCGCATACCAACCATGGTTAGCTAATGGATCCTTGGTGTTAATTCTTTCAAATGCTTGGTGGTGGTTTTGCATAGCAATACTATCTATTTGTATTTGATAATACCTATTGTTTTCTCTTGTAGGTGAGGAAATCAATGTGTCGTATCAAGCATGTTCTTACTGAGAGAGCACTGGTGGAACCTGATCGTAGAAGACAGGCTGAAATGAAACGCATGATTAATGATTTGTGAAAGTTTATCTTAAGAAGTCAAGCTTTAAAACAGGGAATGCTTAGATATCCTGCACACTTTGTATTCTGCAGAATACATGTTCAAATAGTTGTCTGATCAGTACCATTTTCAGAATATGATTCTATCCAATGGAAACAACCATCCTTGATATTTATTAAGGATAGATGTCTGGAAGCAATTTAATATAGTAACCAACCTAATAGACTAACTCCAAAGCAACCTTAGTTACTTGTAAATAAATAATACTTTGCTAAACGGTAATAAAATCGAACATATTTTCAAACTTTTGCATCCTTCTTTTAGTTCTAACTTTCTAAAACATAACTATTTTAAAAGTTTTTGGCAGGAACTTCGCTGCCCTGCAGCTCTTGTTATTATTATTATTTTTTTTGTGGACAATGATGCGTTGGTAAGGTGGAGTTATTATGCTCTCAAGAAGAGACTAATACGTCTTCCAATATTTGACGGTAGCAGCTTGCTGCATTAATTCGCTCTATTGTTAAACCATTGCAGGCCACTCTTGACCATGATTTGACAGCCAAATCCAAATGGTGATTTGGTATGATTTTTTTTTATATACTATTTCCTGCTGGGGTGAATGTTGTTGTTCCAATTTAATACTATGCATGCCAAGAACTACTTAGACTCACCTAGCATTGAAAAGCAGGACAGTAGTGTATACGCCATCCATTCTCGTAATAACTACAACTACTACCAAGGTGTCAGGCTCTTTTGTTCTTTTACTCCATTCTAATAGGTCACATAACTCTATTTATACGCCATCTTCTAAAGGTACAGACATCCCTAAGGTTAAGTAACCCAGCCAAAACAAAATACAATATATATATATATATATATAAACCAATTGTTACTGGAGGGTGAGGGATCATACCTCGATTATGGTGGTTATGGAAATGAACAACCTACAAAAGATCAGTGCCATAAGATAAAATCTTACATTATTTATTATTGGACTATCATCCTGTTTTGGTTTTTTTTTCTATATTCTACTCACAAAATTTGTATTGCTCTTTTTCTGCAGCATCCCTTTTGAAAGGCGACAGGAAATCTGATGCTTTGTTTCACTATGCTAGTATTATATCTGAATCCTTTTGTTTCCTTAAACATTGAGGGCAGTTTGTATGTTACAGATAGGTATCAACATATTATTGTTGTTTGTGTGTTATTATACAATGAAACTAACTACATGAGAATGCCAGCTAAAATGAATATTGAAGTGATACAGATTTGAGGCATCATATGAACATACACCTCATTCCTGAATGAGTTACTAAAGGGAGTAAATGCAAGAGTATGATTACCATTGTATTTTACCTCTTTGTTTCCACTTAATACTTTAAATACAATATGCTGCACTTAACAGGATCTCTGCTTGCTTGCATATAGGGCAACCTTGCCCCCCCCAACTTGCATAAAGACAAGAAAAGGAGCAACTACATAAGTCTACCTTGATGCACCGATAGGATATATATACACATAATACACCAAAGTCTATGGCGCCTGTACAGACAAATCTATGGTGCCTATAGTCATGGGTTTGATGCCCAGTGCACTGTAGTTTATGCCAAGATACTTGTAGCTATAGGAAATATAGGGTTTTATGTTCCTTCCACTCGTAGGAAGGAAGCCAATAAACCAGACCACTCTCATTTCATTGAGAGGTGAATTAAACCACCAGTTTTAACCCTGTCTTGCACTCAGTATCTAATAATCAGGTATGTCTATTTCTTATTTAAAAACAAAGAAATATTGTTAATTGCTAATATACATGCATATATTTTTGCTGCTTTGAAGGGTCTATTTTACTAATCCTAGAAGTAACCCATCGACATATAAAAGTTTTCTATTTCCTTTCATTTTGATGGGAGGTAGTTCTGCATCTATATATATGTTGGTTTTCATTTCACGTTCGGTAAGAAATAATTTTCTTCTTAACTACATTAAATCTTTAAGTTTAAGTATAGATACATGGAACAACCAGAATGCATTTCTTTTCCAATTGCATTAACATGATGGAGGAACTATTACAGACTTCTAACATAGCAAGGATTTTCTTTCAAGGAGTAAGTTTTACAAGAATATATATCAACACATGCATATTTTTAAAACACAAGAGTATGAGTGTATGAAAGTATGCAATATTTTACTACAAATGTATCATTGAAACTCTTAAACCAGATTTCCACATAAGGCTATTTGTGCCTAGCTTGGGGTATCATGTATTCTTTATTCTTTTTAATCTTTTGTGGTTCAATAACAAATTATTCCCACCATAATTTTATGAAAGATGTATTTATATAGCAATCATGAATCTGTACAATATAAAATCATTTTGTAAAGTTCAAGTACATTTGTTCAATATACTATTTTGTAAATGCCAAATGTAACACCTCCTTATCCCAATATCTTCTTAAACACAAGTCTATGGAGTATTTCCTTTCCGTTTTTATTAAAGATCAAAATCTATTATTGAAATTTTCCATATGACAAGGAATACATTGAAATACAAGAAATTACATGAAAATGAATAAAACTTGCTCTTTTACAAATAGTAATGATGAAACAAATAGTTGCATGCCAAGGAATGGCGGCTTGCTCTCCACCCTACCGTAATGGCATCATGGAGCCTCATGGGCTCTAGCCATACCCCCGAGCAAGGAATTATCTTAGCTCCAAGATGATGCATGGAGTTTTTTTCAAATGTTTACAAGGGAATAAGAATTACCCAACATCAAATTTCATGAATCTAGATTCTCTACTATATGATTCAAACATGATATACAACATACCATTTTGTTTTTACAGCAATAAAAAGAAGGGGAAATAGAAGTAAAGAAGAACTTATCTCTTTTCTTTAGGTGAGGAATTAACTCTTTTGCTCTTCCTTCCTCTCCAAGTCAAGCCATCTTGATCACTCTCTCTCTAAATGGGCTCCTCTCATCTTTTCATTCTTCCTACCATCTTCTCTAAAGTTCTCCAAAAGGAGAAGTGGGTAACACCCCACTCATTCTTCCTCTCTAAATTATATAGGAGTTACAACTTGCAAATTTAGGTGGGGAGATGTGAAGTGTACCTACCTCCATCAATGAGAGTATTTTCCTTATTAAATAGGAAACATGCACTTGGACAACCCCTCTATCTTTCCATCCCATCCTCTCTTCAAAACTCGTCACTCTCCATCATGAGGAGTTATCAAGGGTCAAATCATGTCCTAGGGGCACTATTTTATGACTACTTGACCCCTACCACTATGGTATAGACCCTAGGGGGTTTATTTTTGCATCCCCACCCAAGAAATTGACCAACCATCCTCTTTAAAGACCCATTTAAGGACCTATCCGAGTTTCAACTTGGATAATGGTTTCTAAACCTTATCCTCCAACTTACAACTCACTTGGCACATAAATAAATACCTTCTCAACCCAAAATATAAATCATCCCTTTTATATCAACTTGTTAACTTTATTTCCTTCTAAGCCTTGAAAGGGGGTCAAATTCATGACCATAAGAAGATGTCTTTTGAAATACTCAATGGTCTTCCCTTCTTGTACTTACTCTTCCTTTCCTGCACATTACCAATTAAACCATAAGAAACAATTATATATCACGTTATTCTGGTAACTAGAATAAGGTTTAAGTTTGCAACCATTTCATTTACAATTTAAGCTCATATTCACAATTTATGATTCCTAACTCTTTCATGGTAGCATAAGTAAAATGTTAGAATGAAAGAAAGAATGTTATCAAATAGTCACACTATTTTTCATCCACAATACATCTTGCCATCTATTTAGGAACACATAATATAGATTACAACTTTACTAATAACATGCATGGTGGGGCCTTACACTAGGACTACTACAACAACAATAAGATAGTATTAATCTAATAAATAACCCAACACAAAAGAGGTTAGTTACTTAGCCTAGAAATTTACAGTCCAAAATAATTCTTCACTTGCAATAACACTATCAAACATAGGCACAAGATGTTATACAATGACTAATGGACTATAATATTTCTTAGGCTATCCTAATGACACCATGGGGGAATATCACACCTTTAGAATATTTGTATGGTATCCATAGAGCTATTATTGACTCTAGGAATTTTCAAGAGGGAGTTCGAGACAACAAAGAATACTGCAATTAAGTGGATTTTATCATGAAAAGACATAAAATATAGTCATGCATCACTTCTATAGGTTTTATGCCTCTTATCAACATGAGTTACAATTAGGAGTACCAATGTTTCCAGAAGATAACATTCAGGGTAGGTTACTAGCATAATTAGGCTAGATGCTCACTTAATTTCCTATGTATTATTATTGTGTCATCATAGAGAACAACAATGGGATACTCTTGGGAAATCACTAAAGCCATAAACATTTAGGATAGTCATGGATATTAAGGCTACTATAAATCTTATAAGATGGTCATGTGCCTAGATAATCTTATTAAGGTTATCATAATCAACAACAATAATGATAATAGGTTCTATGTAGGATTTCATTAGGTAATAAATTATGGAGGTTTCCACCTTATTATTAGGAATCAAGGGTAAGAGTATCATAAATGCTAGTATGAAGACTAAGACCATTTCATTTATCAATCTCCTTACCATTTGACCTCACACCACTTGCCCATGTCTGCATAGTTTTTTGGGAGAACATAAGTCACAACATTTTTAGGATTCAAATAAAAAAGTAGTGTCACTATAAATACTACTAACCTATATCCATATGTGATCTGCAAGTACCAAGAAAACACATCCACAAAGCTACCGCAAGCATAATTGACATCTTAATAACAAAATTTAAAGTGTCATCAAGATACTCAACACAAACAAGATGCTCAACCATACACACAATGATCAATTGTAGGTGTAATGCAATAAAGGTTAAGTGTGATTGAAGTGTGCATAACCCTCCACTAAACTTGAATGGCTGCATGAGAAGAAGCTTATAATGTTAAGATATGTTCCAAAGTGCTTCATTAATTTTAACATTTTTTAGGGCATCCTTGCAAAATCCATTTTGTGAATGTCCTGCAAGCATCTCATTCCATGAGAGCACATTTCTTTGAGACATTTTGTTAAGCAGTTCACTTCCACATTTTCTATACATGTCTAACAGAACATTTCCAACAATATTATTTGACAAAAATACCTGGGCATTCCATTATGGTTTTATGGATGTCCATACCGTCCGTGTCCCCAAGTTCCCATTTTGACACAGGCGGAGTAGTACCAATTTCATTTTCTTAGAAAGCTTATAAATGTTTGTCAACAAATCTATTTTTCATATTATGAAATCATGACATTCCATGAAACCAAATTTCTTTGAGGCACACTGTCAAACAGTTCGTGTGCCTTGTCCATGCTTCCGCATTTTGCATACATGTCTACCTGCAAATACAACTTCTAAAAAAATTCCTCTATCCTTTATGCTTTGATGCATGTCAATACCCTGTTCCAATACTCCCGTTCGACGCAGGCTGGGAGGATGGTGACAAAGGTTGTAGGGTCTGGTCTGGCTTTACACCTGCTAATTACATTTGCATGAAAGTTTCTAAAGCCTTTTCAACAAATCCATTTTGTGAATACCCTGCACTCAGCGTATTCCAGAACACATTTCGCGGAGGCATTCTGTCAAACAGTTCGCGTGCCTTGTCTATGCTTCCACATTTTGCATACATGTCTAACAGAACAGTTGCAGCTACATCATTTGACAAAAAAATTCTTTCCTTTATCCTGTGATGGATGTCCTTACCCTGTTCCATAACTCCAATTTTGGCAAAGGCAGGGAGGACGCTGGCAAAGATTGCAGGATCTGGCTTTACATCTGCGAATTACATTTTATAGAGAATTCCTAACATTTCTTTGAGGCATCCTGTCAAACAGTTCACGTGCCTTGTCTATGCTTCCACATTTTGCATAAATGTGTACCAGAGCATTTCAAACTATAATATCTGAATAATTCCTACTCGCTGGCAAATAAAACCTGTTTTTTATGTATGGTGAAATGGTGACTGCATCGTATGAACACCCATGTATTCTGAAACGGTGCGACTGTAGCAAGAAAACTTTACCTAAATTTCTACAGCACGGATCGGCGGGATAAACATTTGAAAAATATTTGAAAAACACACGTACGGTGGTCTGAGGACGGGATCAACTGGGAACGGAAACGTCAAACGGAAAGAGAATCGGTTAAGAGGGCCCACACCAGCCACCTAAGCCGTCAACGCTTAGAGTGTGCTGGTTAAGCCCAGCCGGACTCTTCAGAAAAGATTTGATTTATTTTGAGTGACCTGGAGTGATTTAAAAACATTAAAGATGTCGTTACATCTTGGAGCTTAGTCATCTAAAGTTTCAAAGAGTCTTCAGTGATGTCGGGTTTCATCAATTGAAGGAGCCATTATAGGTAAAGAGACCAAGCGGTTTATTCTGGGAATGATGGGTAGCAGAAACGTGGACAGTTGAAATTCATATCGTTATGGTTTTGAGGATTCAATTGCGATTAAATGTGTAATGCTCAAGCATTTGCTATCGGAAAGTGCTCTAGATGTTGTGAGAGCTGAAGATTGTATAGTCTTGGTGAAGCTCCCAGGTTAGTCGCTGATATTTGATTATATTTGATATACAGGGGAATGTAAATATTAGGAATCTTTATGCATTTTCTCTGAGATTGAAATTAATATTTCTTTGTAATTCTGGAACGTCATATTTGGCATTGGAATGCTCTTTTCAATCATATTGAATGAATGAGTCTATCTTGTTCAAAGTTTACTTCTTCAATCTCATTGAGCATGAATAGCCTAGGAATCACTTTTGAGGTATAATGGACAAAGAATTACCTAGTGTCTACCAGGACAAATCAGAATATCTGATCACTGGCAAACTGTTCGACGAAATGCCTAAAGAGTTGAACTGTTAAAAAAGTTAAAAAAAGAAATTATTGCCATAATTCGTTGAGCAAAGTGCAAATCAGGGTAGCATCTTACAATTTCTTAAAAGCGAAATCCTGGTTACCGCTCCCATTTGAATGTAAGAATAAAATATTTCAAGTCCGTTGATGACACCTTGTAAAACCTCAACGAATAGAAATACCTTTGCTTCAACTTTGTTGCCCCTTCACTTGCACACACAAGCACTGTAGGCAAATGTATTGGTGAAACAGGCGGCCTTTTATTGACAGCAAAGAAATATCTGTGTGATGATAACCGATCTAGGGCACCGTGGAGTTTGTTGCATGTTTAAACATCTAGAATGATCTATGTTAGTCAACTAACTTAAATCATATCAATCCCAATCCCTTTGCTTTTGGCGTAGCACTCGCTGGATTTAGTGATTAAAACCATGAAAACTTGTGTATTGGAGATTGTTGCCTTAAATTAAAATTATACCTACACCTTATTTTAAATATTATCTTCATACAAAATTGATAAACAAAACGTATTATATGCACATACATAAAATTATACTTATATTTTTCTATCGGCGTAACTCTTGCACCCTTATCCGTGCTAGTGATATTGGAAGTCATTGTGAAGTAACTAATTTTCATAAATTCCATGTTTTTATGTGTGTTGGGTTATGTATAATCAAATATTTCACCAAAAATATTGCCAGTAGCATATAGTGCTCGAAAAAAATTCAAATAACATAATATCTATCATAAAATTACAAGAAAATGGCTTTCTATCGAAACAACTCATCTTCTAAATTTTGAGGAGACAGGATGGTGAAGGAATTGATGTATTGGACGCAGTGGAGATAGGGGCTTTTGAGGAGAGTGGTCTTTGGTTTTTGGAAGGTTAAGTTTTGGTGAACTTTTGACTTCTTTTTCTTAATTTCAAAGAATTCTATAATATTTTCAAGGAGCATTTGTTTAAAATAATTTGAGAGAAGTGTATTATTATTAGTATCTTTTTAGCCTTGTACAAAATAAAGTTTAGTTATTTCAAATTAGTGGTTTTTTTTTTTTCTTGAATATGTTGGTTCATTTCTTATTCTCTTAAAGTTTTTGCATAATTACATAAATTAAAAAAACTAATATTTTAAAGAAATTTGTGGAAAGTTTTCCAGGTTTGCATCAATACTGATGTATTTTCAAAGTGATTGTTAAACAATTCTTAGGTTCAACTCTTTTTCCTTTTTCATGTTTTTTAAACTAAAGAAAAAGGACCTTTTAAGGAGGCATGTTTAGTCATTGAAAAGGATCTTTTGGGGACTATTTTTGGAAGAATTCTTCATGTTTGTTGAGGCTTCAAATCTGAAATAAATAGTTAATTAGATCCAAAATATTTTTTTAGAAAACCGTATATTTTTTCTATTTAAAAAAATAAGATTCAATTCAATCAAATTTGTGATGTTTTTTTTTTTTTTTTCTTGAATATTATAGGTCATTCTTATATGTAGAGTTTTGTATATTTTTTTAAATAGAAAGGACTTCTAAAAAAGTTGAGTATGTAGTAAAGTCTTCAGGCTTACATTAGTTACATATAGAAAAAAAATCAATAAATGTATACAAGAGAAGCAATCCATATATAATTTGAAACAATAAAAAAATAATAAAAACTATATGCAATATTTTTATTTGGGAAAACTCTTTCAGATAAAAAATCAAGATACAATAATGAATTTCTCTTACTTCCTTTTAAGTATGTGCAAATACAAATAAGCACATTGATGTTATCATGGACAAAGGATAAAATGAAGGATTATCCAACCATGTAGTGAAATGAAAAAACACACAATCCTATAGTAGAACTCCATGAAACAACATAATAATAATATGATTCTTATTCATTCATAGTCACAAATAAGTTACACTCTATCACAATGAGCTTCTAACATGCTAATTATCAATCATTCGATTATAAAAGGATGAGTTATAAAATTCAAATGATATTAAACTACAATGCTCAAACTTGACTTCTCACTTGAATTTCTAACTTTAATCCTTATAAATTATTGTAAGTGATGTTTATTTAGTAGCTCCCAGCCTTATGATAATATGAATCTTGTTCTGGATCATGTCATAAGCTCTATGGAGATCATTGTATCTTGTAATGTGTTATTCTATTTCCAAAAGCTATGAACTAGCATATATATATACATATTAGCTCTATGGAGATCATTGTATCTTGTAATGTGTTATTCTATTTCCAAAAGCTATGAACTAGCATATATATATTATTTTAATAATAATATATATAAAATACACGATATCCTTCTCGAGGCGCCTATAAAATTTGATTAAAAAATAGGCGCCTGGAGAAGGATATCTCTTGGCGTATTTTATATATATTATTATTAAAATAATATATATATATATGCTAGTAGTAGTCGCGACGCAACATGTAATATCTTAAATAAATTATTTTTTATAATTATATATTTATATATTTTATTATAAAGTTATTATAATAATTAACATATTATATGATAGTTAATATGATTATAGGGTTACAGTTATAATTGGGGTTAGGACTAGGTTTAGGGTTAGGGTTAGTATTAGGGTTAGAGTTAGGTTATAATTAGGGTTAGGGTTAGGGTTTGGGTTTGGGTTAGTGTTAGTGTTAGTGTTGGGATTAGGGTTAGGGTTAGGGTAAGGGTTTGGGTTAGGGTTAGGATTAGGATTAGGGTTAGGTTTATTAATTTTGTTTATGGTTAGGGTTAGGGTTAGGGTTAGGTTTAGGATTAGGGTTAAGTTTAGAATTAGGAATAGGATTAGGGTTATGGTTTAATTAGGTTAGGATTCTAGGGTTAGGGTTAGGTTTATCATCACGAATAGGTTTATCATCATGAATGGGATTAGGGTTAGGGTTAGGGTTATGGTTAAGGTTAGGGTTAGGTTTACGGTTAGGATTAGCGTTAGGTTTTTTAATTTTATTTAGGGTTAGGATTGGGGTTAGTGTTAGGGTTAAGATTGGGATTAGGGTTAGGGCTAGGGCTAGGGTTTAGGTTAGAGTTGGAGTTAGCATTAGGATTAGGGTTAGGGTTAGGTTAAGGGTAATGGTTAAGGTTAGGGTTAGGATTTATCATCATGAATGGGTTTACCATGATGAATTTAGATGGGAGTTATCATCCTGAATGGGATTAGGTTAGGAGGTTAGTATTAAGGTTAGGGTTAAGAGTTATATAGTTAGGGTTAGAATTATGAATTATGGTTAGGGTTAGGGTTAGGGTTAGAGTTTAGGGTTAGGTTTATTAATTTTATTTAGGGTTAGGGTTAGGATTAGGGTTAAGGTTTAATTAGGTTATGGTTAGGATTAGGTTTAGGGTTAGCATTAGCATTAGGGCTAGGGATATGATGAGGGTTAGGATTAGGATTTTATCAGGGTTAGGGTTAGGGTTTTATTAGGTTAGGATTAGGATGAGGGTATCATCACGAATAGGTTTATTAATTTTATTTAGGGTTAGGGTTAGGATTAGGGTTAAGGTTTAATTAGGTTACGGTTAGGATTAGG
The DNA here is from genome assembly GCA_007258455.2 of Sequoia sempervirens. NCBI lineage: Eukaryota > Viridiplantae > Streptophyta > Pinopsida > Cupressales > Cupressaceae > Sequoia > Sequoia sempervirens. The sequence goes on along the minus strand of VDFB02166317.1, from coordinate 1,724 downwards.
TTTAGGGTTAGCATTAGCATTAGGGCTAGGGATATGATGAGGGTTAGGATTAGGATTTTATTAGGGTTAGGGTTAGGGTTTTATTAGGTTAGGATTAGGATGAGGGTATCATCACGAATAGGTTTATCACTGTGATTAGGATTAGGGTTAGGATTAGGGTTAGGGTTAGGTTAAGGGTAATGGTTAAGGTTATGGTTAGGTTTATCATCATGAATAGGTTAATCATGATGAATTTAGATTAGGGTTATCATCACAGATAGGGATTGGGGTTAGGGTTAGTAAGGTTAGGGTTAGAGTTATGGTTAGGGTTAAATTATGAATTATAGTTAGGGTTAGAGGGTTAGGTTTATTAATTTTATTTAGGGTTAGGGTTAGGATTAGGGTTAAGGTTTAATTAGGTTACGGTTAGGATTAGGTGTAGGGTTAGCATTAGCATTAGGGCTAGGGGTATGATGAGGGTTAGGATTAGGATTAGAAAGTTAGGGTTAGATTACGATTAAGTTATGATTAGGGTTAGGTTTATTAATTTTGTTTAGGAGTTAGGGTTAGGATTTAGATTTATGGTTAGAGTTTATTAATTTTGTTTAGGGTTAGGGTTAAGATGAGGTTAGGATTAGGATTAGGAGTTTTAATTAGGTTAGAGTTAGGATTAGGATTAGGAAAAGGGTTAGGAAAAGGGTTAGGGTTAGGATTAGCATTAGGTTTAGGGTTAGGGTTAGGATTAGGATTAGGGCTAGGGTTAGGGTTAGGGTTAGGATTTGGGTTAGGGTTAGGGTTAGGATTATAGTTAGGGTTAGGATTAGGGTTAGGGTTATGATTATAGTTAGGGTTATAGTTAGGGTTAGGATTATAGTTAGGGTTGTAAGCCTAACCTAATTGAACCCTCACCCTAACGTATAATTGTAACCCTAACTATAATCCTAACCCTAACTCTATCCCTAACTATAATTATAACCCTAATTGGACCCTAATGTTAATACTTACCCCAAACCTAATTGAACCCTCACCCTAACCCTAATTGAATCTTAACCCTAATCTCAATCCTAACCCTAACCCTAATCATAATCGTAATTGAACCTTAACCCCAATCCTAATTCTATATCTAAACTTAAGCCTAACCCTATATCTAATTGAACCTTAATCTTAATCCTAATTGCAACCCTAATTGAACTCTAATCCTAACCCTAATTCTAATTTATTTTTAACCCTAATTAAATGCTAATGTACCCTGATTATAACACTAGTAATTAAATCCTAATTAAGTGTTAAGCCTTATTATAATTATAGTTGTAACACTAATCCTAGTGTATTTGTAACCCCAACCCTAACCCTAACCTCAAAATTTAAGTTAGAACCTTAACCCTAATTAAACATTAATTTAACCCTAATAATAATTAAATCTTAACCCTAACACTATTCAATCCCCAACTCTAAACCTGACCCTAATTGAATTCTAACCCTAAACTTTATCTTAATTTTAACCCTAACCCTAACTATAACCCTAATTGTAATTTGAATCCTGACCATAATTCTCACTCTACTCATAATTCTAATTTTAACCTTAACCCTAATCCTAACCCTAAACCTAACCCTAACCCTAATCATAATCTTAACCCTCACCCTCACCCTAACCCTAACCCTAACCCTAACCCTAACACTAACCCTAATACTAACCCTAACCCTAACAAAATTAATAAACCTAACCCTAACCCTAACCCTAATCC
>VDFB02166316.1:0-24345 GCA_007258455.2 Sequoia sempervirens | reverse complement strand
ATTTTCAATTTACTGGCCCTACTTGACCTTGACTTGACCAAAAATGATGAAACCCTAATTTTAGAATTGGCCAATATTTTCACGTTTAAGCTCAATGACGACACAACCCCCCCGAAAGACGGACACCAGAAAAGAGACAGAGCGAGAGAGCGAGGAAAAACCCAAGCCAAAAGACCGGAACGGAGCAAAAATAAGGGGGTCCCCATCTGAATGGGGCGATGTGTGAAAAGGTCACAACAGGTAACCCATGTCAAGCCTAAATTATTTATTTGAGTTTTATGTTGTTTCATCTGAAAGCAGGTGGTTTTATGATTCTATTACTTTGATGATGGTTGATCTTACACTGGGTTGTGTTTATGTGGGTATGCGGCTTGCACTTGAATGTGGTTTTCGTTCTCTAATGTTCTAGAGTGAGATGGTGCATGCCTCACTCAGTGTAGTTACTTTTGGTTTTGGTATCTTGTGCAAATTGGCTTGCCATTTGTGATTTTGAAATTTTGTTGTTAGTTGGAGTGGCTCTCAGTGGGGGTCGGCACCCAAAGTGGCTGGTCTAGGATAACCCATTGTGAGTTTAATCAAGTGATAACTTAATTAATTAATCAGGGGGTTTGGGTAGTTCCACACATTAATTCAGATAATGTAGCCTCACTCATGGGCCCAAGTGCTCGTTTAGGCTTGGGATGAGTGGGAAGGCCTGAAATGGCAAGATCAAATGCCTTGCCTCTGCATAGTAATTTTGCAAGGCATGTTGATCCCGCATAGCGACATGGGGGTCCGGCGGCCGGTAGAGGTGGCCAGGGTGATCCGGTAGCCTAAGAAGGTTACGCCAAGGTAACCCATAGCACCTATGGGATGACACTCCACCCTTTAACAACCTTGTATGCTTTTGCGCCCCTCTTGTTGTTCTTGAGCCTCTAGAAGCGGATGTTGTTATGTTTATGTTGATGCTTTGATATGTTGTCTTGTGTTGGATATTTCTTATGTTGGTTACATTTTGTGTTGGTTATTCTTGTGTTGGAGGTTACCTTATGTGATTGTTGATCTTGTTGTGAAGTCTTGTAATCCTTGTTTCATTTGATGGTTTTGTTGGGGGTCCTTCTTGTCATCTCCTAGGACGGGGGGGTGGGCCTTCAGGTCCACGTGGTCGGGTGGAACGTGCTATGCACCCCATTGGGTTCCCAGCTGTTGATCGAGTTGCGCAGAGTTGGAGCCAGCCACAGTGACACCAGAGTTGTTCTAGTATTGGAACCAGTTTTCATGATTTGTACTCTCACATATCATTTTATACTCCATGCTATCATACTTTTCCCATACATGTTGGGAGGTACTATTGTAATAATGTAATCCTTGAGCGTTGTATCTTTATGATATTAATGTAACAATCATGTTCATGTTATTTATCTTTCATATGATGTAATGATGTTGATATGAAAGTAATGCAGTCATGTAACCCCAAGGGATTTGTTATATGTTGTTCATGTATAGTTTCATTTCTAGTGTTGAATGTTACTATCATGTTGCATATTAGTTACTAAAAAAAAAAAAAAATGTGCCATAAATGTTAGCTGTAATATTTTCCTTTGGGATTGCATGTTGAGGCGTTACATATTTTCCCTTGGTTTATATTGAGTATTTTTATGACATCTATAAATTGCATTGTTATCAAATATTTGAATCTTATCTATGATAATCATGTCTAAAAAATAATTATAATAGTATTTATAATTATATTTAAATTGTAATTGCTCATACTTAAATTTTATTTATTATTTGTATTTTGGTATATTTGAGGTTATCATTTCAAGGGACATGAAATACTTCCATGGCCAACAATTCCAACATCTACAACCTCTCACAATCAAATTTTTGTTGCAAGTAAGTTTAATAATAAAAAAATATATCTTTGAAGTTTCATTTATAATTTTTTTAATATAACTATATCTCTCTACTTTGTCTTTATTGGTTGCTAGTTCATCTATATCTGAAAGGAGTTAGAGCATATGCTCTTTCATCCACTCAGTAAAGCGCAACTAATTGCACTCAAAAAGGGTAGAGAACTGACTTGGATACTTCCACTCCCAACATGCTGCACTTGAGGAGATAGAAAACGAGCACAACTTTAATGCAAGTGGAAATGGCACTACTTGTTTTTCTTAAATGTTACAACATCATCTAATGTCAATGATGATGATGATTTAGAAAATCCATACGACAATGAAAATTGTTTGTTGTACATGATATTATTATTTTTAATATTGAATTTGAAGTTTTAAAAATGAATATTTTATAATATTTATCTTTTATGTTTTAAATGACATTCAAGTTTATGGTGGTTTGTTGATTATATGATGATATGCGGTACTCTAAACTCAATTCTTGCTTTTAGGCTGCAAATATTTATATTTTATGATTTTTCCAAAAAAAAATTACGAATGAACCCAAGCCCAAAAGAAATTTTGCTAGATCCACCAACTGCATCTGTGAACCCAAGCCAAGAACCAAACCAAAACCAACGACATAAAAATATAAAATAAAAAGAATTATTTAATTACAACATGCCTATATAGGCACTCAACTTCTGCTCAAAATAGCATGAAGAAAAAATTGAAATTTAATTCAGAATGACTTAATCTAGGTCAATATTTTTTCCCTCTGATTCTAAATTACTCAGTGACCTTAGAGAAGACATTGCATCTTATTCAGTAGCCAAATGAACTTTAGCTTCAAAATCTTTTATTTCTATCATGGACGGTATCTAAGTATATTTTTCCTTCCTCTACTGAAGCTGCGCCAGGTCTCTGCTTCTAATGACCAGCACTTGATAATTTGTTAATTTGAGCATAGAAGCTTCAAATCTAAAAGCAACCTTCATTAAACCAACCATGTGACTGATATCAGAAATTGATCCTCCCAATTGTTCCATTACAAATTATTCAAAACTTCTCTTTGTTGCATCCACATCACCCTATAAAAATGTAATAGATAGATTGTCATTGAAAGTGAAAACATCCTTTTCTGCTACTCTCATCTTTGCTATAAATTCTACAGTCTTTAAGGCAATGTTTTGGATTTCAGAAATCAAATGGCAACCTACCATCCAATCAAGAATTGGGTAATCATCTGCATTATCTACCACTTTCCACCTTTGAAGCTCTTCAACTCCCAGGTACTCAATCATCTTGAGATGCTCCAAACAGCCATTATATACATCCATATTGGTAGACAGAGAACAATAATTCAGATGCTTGTTGAATAGCAGCTTAAAGATCATTTAATAGTGTGAATATTTCATCAGTTGTCTTCAAAACTTTTACATTCAGATTGCTGATCCATTGCTGAATGGTCTTTCCATGTGTAACCAAGCCATCTAACTTTTGTTTTTGAGGAATGTCATTAAATTTTGGAGGTAAATCATCTCTTGGTTTTGATACTATGAAATATTCCGAACCAATTTTTTCAATTTTTTCAATAACAGATACAATGCAACACACATCTGTTAGGGTTAGCCCTTAAACCAAAACGATGCGGAATTCAACTCTAACCAAGAATGCGCCGGATGACAACGAGCATATGGTCAGAGGATCTCAAAGCAATGCTAAATAAAGAACTCTAACCAAGAATGCGCAGGATGACGACGAGCATATGGTCAAAGGATCCCTAACTTCTATTATGCTGAAAGTAAACTCAACACCCAGAATTTGCTTTCAAACCCGGAGTGGGAATGGAGCTACCATAGGGCGGAGATGTAAGATATTACAATGCAAATCAAAGTAAATAGGTGGCAAGCCAGCCTCTTCCACTTATCCAGCGGGTATTACAATGAAATAACAGAGAAGAAGTAAGATTGCTGACAGTACTACTGTTCAGCTTACAATAATTAGAGATTTGTCTGCCCAATACATAAAATAAGAAAGTCTAACCATGTTGCAATATAGTATAATGTCTCCTCAATGATCACAAAGACTTTCAACCCAAACCCAACTCAAAAGATAGACTTTACGCAAGCTGATATGACAGAACAACAACTTAATATACATAACCAGCAACCCTAGAATCCACTAAAATGCTCACAACTCACTCAATACTTGACAGAATGACATGAGACTTGATGCAAACGAAAGCTAGGATGATGACAATAAAGACTAGACAAAGAAACAGCTGAGAAATTGAAGTATTTTTTTTTCTAAACACTTGCCAGGCAAAACAGAATGATACAACCTCAAGAAATGTTCTACCAACAAGATAAAATCCAAGACACCTCTAAAAAATCTGCAACTTGGCATAGAGGGGCACCCAAGGCTAGCAAATGCATGGGTAAACTACCCAGAACCAAAATAAATTCGCCCAAAGACTGATGAGCATAAACTTCAATCTGCAATACAAAATCAGCAACTCCAGAAAAACACATGAAATGCAATAAACTAATCTCCAAATGACAGAACAACACTACAATGCAATCCTCACTACAAAAACCACTCAACAACAAGCAAACCTCTCCACTAGATGCTATCTCTCAAGCACGAAGTCGAGCCAAGGCTAGGAGGCATTCATTCCTCGAAGCAATTCCAACACCATTTCGGCAACATAACAATATTCAAGATATGAGATGATCCAAATGAGGACCCAAGACCTCCTTTTATAACTTTGTGAAGACTCTCTAGAAGCTTCTAGAAACCCTAACTTTTCAAATTTGAAATAACTCCTTTCCCTCCAAAGATGGCATCCCATTTTCCAAGCAATATTTGACTTTAATTTTAAATTAATTCCCTCCTCAAAGAAGGCGTCCAACTCAAGCATGAAATAGACCTTTGAATAATAATAAATTTCCTTCAATGAAGCGCCCACCCTTGAAGAGCACCTTTTAAGAACAACTTGAAGTGATGTAGCTAGGCCAAGGGGGGAGTCAACATTAACATAACATTATTTAAATAAAATGAACTTATCTCTCCAAAATGCATCCCAAGGCCAAAATTGATCAAACCAACTGAACTGACTGAAGATGAGAGCCATCTGTGCCGAAACCAACAGGACCACTGCCAGAAATAGAATTTACTAAGAATAGTAAATTCCAGAAAGTTGCTCAGATCAAAGTGCATGCGATACCATTGCGAAGCTTTTTGAAAACCCAAAAAGAATCCGCAATCCAAAATCCCAAACTCCAGGATGTAGCCGTCGTAACTTACTAAAAATAGTAAGTCCGGAAAGATTGCCCGACGCAGTTGCAAGTCATACCTCTACGAAGCTCTCTGAAAACCCAAAAGGAATCCAGAATCCAAACAACCAAACTCCAACAAGCAAAACCCTGAATCATCAAGAGAACCCACCAAGCAGCCGGAAACCCTAATTCTGCCACTGACTAGCCGACAGCACACTGGGAATAGGCTACCAATCACTGAAAAGTGAAGTGCTAAAAACGGGGACATTACATACTACCTATGCATGTACACTCTGAGTGCTCTATTTTCAGCTTTTGGTCTTGCTTTATCCACACCATCCTTCTACATGTCCTTGGTATTCTAAGTGACAAAACCTATCATCTCAATGTGGCTTTGCAATTTACTAGTCCCAGATTAACCTGTGTAAATTGATAATCAGCAATTTGTACACTTTGTAAATATTTATTCTCTGGAGGTATGGCTATCTCTACAATAATATATCCTTCATGATTCTTCTTCAACCTTGTTTGCTTCTTTGGAACTTTTGGTTTCTCTTCAATGATCAAGCTAGATACTTTAGTGAAGTTCATCGGCCTGGCTACCACTATTCTCTTCTTAAAGTTTCTTGCACTTGTTTTGTACCATCGCCACTTGGACTTACAATTTTCTCATTTGTGCTCTTTTGAAGGCATGGGGGAAAGCCAATTTAGAAGGATGGCTTCTGTAATTTTTGGAGATGTGATGATATGAACTTGAGGAGTTCTAACTCTATTCTTGATGGAAAGCTTCATTTTCTGATTTAAAACTTTCCTTGGATGAGCTTGAAACTTTCATCTTTCCCTTTTTGTCTTCTTCAATTAGATCATCATCTTCTACATCCAAGACTATCTCTATGCTCCCATCAAGCTTCCTTATTCTTTTATTGTCAGAAGCTTCTTGCATTCTTTTAGCCAATTTTCTCTGTACAAACACTTTGGTCCTATCAACAATTATTTTGTTCATTATTTCTTCATGGCTCTGTCGTTAAGTGACCAATTGACTGATGATAGTGGCTGAAAATCCTTCTTTTCCTGAACAAATCAAGGAGATAACATATCCTCTCCTATATCTTATATCAAGGGGTATTGGTTCAGTTGTGAGCATCTTCAACTATTTCAAAGTCATCCTACTATATCTTCTTCTACGTGCCTTGAACTCATCTAGACAATTTGCCCATAAATCTTCTATATTATGCTCCTATGTGAAGCTTGTTCCGAATTTCTCAATCAGCAATACATTATATTCAAAAATCACACTAATGTGATAGGGATTTAGATTAAAATGTGAGATTTCAGCACCTATATGCTTTACATCTCTTGCATCATTGCACTTGTATGGCCCAATCTAGATTGGGAAGTTACCCCTAATTGATAGCACTCATGGACTATGAATACTTGCCTACACTATTCCTGTGTTACCAAGTTCTCCTAAAAAGAACCACATGCCCGCTCCTAGAGCGTTTGGGTCCAAGAGCGGCTTGGGGAATGCTTGGGCGCACCCAAGCAGCCCCAGGTTCCCTATGGGTTCTAAAATCCTTTGCATCCTGTCTCTATGGTTGCCTAATAGTATCCCAATGCTTCGCTACTACAAAGAATGCAACGTCAAACCTAAACATCATAGTCCTGCCCTAAGCCAAGTGGTTAGCATTGATCCTGTTCAATAATGGAACCGGTAAATGCATTCGTACATTAACAAATAAAAGAGGTTACATTAAAAAGAAGTAACAAACTACTATAGATATTAAATATATCTACCTACCTAGAGGCTACTGTAGAAACAGTAGTTAACTAAGCTAACTAAACAAAAAATAACATTGACCATTAATAATACAATAATAATATTATTCTAACACCCTCCTTTAATGGTCCATCCGTCAACAACACCAAGTTGCCCTCTGAATTTTACAAACTTATCCGGGCTCAGAGACTTGGTAGAATATCTGCAGTCTGATCCGATGTTGGAACATACTGCAGCTGAACTGATGTCTTCTACCAGCTTGCGAATGTAGTGACAATGAAGCTCGACATGCTTGGTACGTTCATGGAAGACTAGATTTTTGGCCAGTTTGAGCACCCCTTGATTATCAGTGTACAAGGGAGAAGGTCCTACTTGTGACATGTGCATGTCAGAAAGCATCCTGCGGAGCCAAACTGCCTCACATGCTGCTTTAACTATTCCTCGATATTCAGCTTCAGTCGAGGAAAGAGCCACTGCCTGTTGCCTCTTGTTGGTCCATGTTACAACACCTGTACCCAAACTGAATACATACCCAGAAGTAGATTTTTTGTCATCCACTGAACCTGCCCAATTTGAGTCTATGGAACCAATCAGCTTAGAATCCTTGCACCTACCATAGAGAATGCCATAGTCTGAAGTGCCCTTAACATATCTCAGCCCTCGCTTCGTTGCAATCCAATGATCAACTTTTGGAGCTGTCATGAAGCGAGAAAGGTAGCTCACTGCAAAACTGATGTCAGGTCTAGTGGCAGTGAGGTAAATGAGACTGCCCACGAGTTGCCTGAATGTCGTTTCATCGACCGGAGGTGAATCAGAGTTGGCTGACAACTTCAGCCCCTTCTCCATAGGTGTGGAGGCAGGTTTGCAGTCCTGCATCCGAAATTTGTCAAGCAGACTTTTGGCATATTTAGACTGAGAGATAAAAATACTATCAATTGTCTGCCAAACCTCAATACCCAAACAATAATGGAGAAGCCCCAAATCTGTCATGTCAAAAGCCTGACACAAATCCTGTTTGATTGCTACAATCAAATGTGTTGAACTGCCAGTAATGATCAAGTCATCAACATAGATCACAAGGAATAAAATATCATCACCGGAGTGTTTGACATACAAATTACTGTCAGAAGGGTTGCATTGAAAACCATGAGCAACCAAGTACTGATCAATCTTGATATACCATGCACGAGGCGCCTGTTTCAGTCCATAGAGTGCTTTCACGAGCCTACATACCTGATGTTCTTTGCCAGCAACCATGAAACTAGGAGGTTGCGTCATGTAGACTTCTTCCTGCAACTCACCGTTGAGAAAGGCACTCTTGGTGTCCATCTGATGAACTGTCCAACCAAACTAAGCTGCACTAGCGAGAAGAAGACGAATGGTGCTCATCTTGGCAGTAGGAGCAAAGGTCTCCTTGTAGTCAATGCCCTCCCGCTATGTGAATCCCCGAGCAACTAATCTGGCCTTGTATTTATCCAATGTACCATCGGCATGATACTTGACCTTATAAACCCATTTGCAACTGATAGGTTTCTTCCCAGGAGGAAGATCAGAAAGAAACCAAGTGTGATTCTTCAGAAGACTATGATATTCTATCTGCACAGCCTTTTCCCACTCTGGAATTCCTTTATCCTCTGTGTATGTACGAGGCTCATAGATGTTGTGGATGTTGGCCATAAGAGAAAAATTGACTGTGTTGAGCTGCTTGCTCTTTCTATGAACTGATCTTCCCTCAATGAGTTCATCATCATGAAGATCGCCGATAATCTTGGCCCACCACTTAGGCCGACGAGTAGAAGTACCAAGATCTGGAATAGGAGAAACAGCATCGCCTGGGATGTCTGGAACAAAGTCATCTAGATGTGAGTCCTGAGGAAAATCAGGTGGTGCTATATCATGATCGATAGACTCCTCATCTTCAGAGTCAGAATGCTCTGAAGCCCTCCCATAGGGGAACCAAGAGGAAGACGAACACCCTCATCGGGAACCTTCATAGGCTGATCCGCAGGACTAATAGTAGGAACAAATGGACTAGTAGTCTCATCAATCACAACATCACGACTAAATATGAGACGATCTGTCTCCACATCAATCAACCTATATGCCTTGTGATTGTCGTTGTAACCAGTAAACATAAGTGTCTGGCTCTTGGAGTCCAACTTGGTACGCTTGGCGTCTGGAATCCATACATGAGCTGTAGAACCAAAGACTTTTCAGATGGCCAACCTTAGGCTTACGTCCTAACTAGGCTTCTTCTAGAGTCATCTTCTTAACAGCCTGTGTAGGTGACCGATTCAGGAGGTAGACTGCAGTATAAACTGCTTCAGCCCAGTATGTCTTAGGCACATTTCTGTACTCCAGCATAGAACGAGCCATTTCAGTAATCGTGCGATTCCTACGTTCAACGACACCATTCTGCTGAGGGGTGTATGGTGTGGGCGTTTAATGCCATGTGTAGTACAAAAAGAAGAGAAGTCAGCTGAACAAAACTCCCCCCCATTATCTAATCTTAGAGTAACAATCCGAGAACCTAATTCCTTCTAAACTAAGGCCTTAAACTGCTGAAATGTGTTGAACACATCTGATTTATGTTTAAAAAAATACACCCACATTTTGCGACTGAAATGATCAACAAATAATAAAAAGTACCTAGACCCAATAACAGATGGAGTGTTCATTGGCCCACATACATCAACATGAACCAGTTGAAGTACCTGGGAGACTCGCCAAGAATCACCATCCGAAAATGGTGTCCAATGCTGCTTCCCAGCTTGACAGGCTCCACAAACTCCATGATTTTAAGTTTGGATCTCAGGTAGACCAGCAACCAAACCCTCCCGAGACAGTTGAGAGAGATAGTGCACATTCAAGTGCCCATAACGCTGATGCCAAAGTTTGTTGATGGAAGTACTCCTGGCAGCAAGAGCGTGCTCCTAAGAATCACCGAATCAACAAGTCTGTACAGACCGTGATCCTCAAGCCCCATAGCTATTGTAGTACGAGTCTCCCTATCAATGATGTTGCAGGTGGACGAACTGAAGACAACATCCAACTGGGGAGAATGCCTCATGATTTGATTGACTGAGAGAAGGTTATGTTCCATGCCAAGAACATAGTAAACATCAAGAAAGAGAAAATTTCTTCCTCCTGAGTGAATTTGGACAGTGCCCTTACCAGCAACTATGTACTCTTCAACAACTATGTACTCTTCGCCTCCTCCAAAAATGACAGAATCAAAGAATGGTTCTAATTTGATGAACCAATCCCGACGATGAGTAAAATGCCAAGCAGCCCCTGAATCGATATACCAGGCAAAAGATTGGACTGGATCTGCAGTTCTCTTGGCCATAAAAGCATAGAATGCAAATTCTTTTTGCTCAATGTGTTCTGCGACATTTGGCTTTTGTTGAGACCCTCCCTGCTTCTTTTGTTCAAAAGCCAAACGAACGTGACAGTCAGCTGTCATGTGACCGTATTTATGGCAATAATTGCACTGAACGTTCTTCTTCTTCTTGCTGTCTTGAGAAGAACCAGAGCCTTTCGGCTAAGAAGATTGAGCCTTCCCTTTGTTCTTAGCAAAAGATTTGGCAGAGAACGCTTGCACTGTGGAGGTGGAACTGGTACTGCTTCCAAACTGCTGTCTCCAACGATCCTGTTGTAGAAGCTTGTTACACAAGTCTGGAAACTTCAAGTCAACATTTGTTGAAGTAATACTGAGCATCTCAATGAAATGCTCATAAGATTTTGGCAAACTTTTCAAAGTAATGACGACCATGTCCTCTTCCTCCATCTTTCGACCAATAGCTTCCAGTGGGTCGCGAATGTCCTTTATCTTTGTCAGATGCTCTTGGAGAGTGGTCTTCTCGTTCATCATTATCGAAAAGAGCATGTTCTTAAGAAAGAACGCACGACTCTTATCTAACGTTTCATGGAGATCCTTCAGGTTCGTCCAGACCTCAGCAGCTGTTTTGCCTAACGACACTTGTGGCAACTGGTCGTCAGTTACTGAAAGCTTGATGAGCATGACAACTTCCCACTTGCGTTCATCCCATTTGTCCTAGTCCTTTCCGACTATAGTGGGACGGGTTGAGTTCCCCAAAACGACCTAATCAAGACACCGATATTCAAAGATCGTAATCATGCGCTGTTTCCAGGTGTTGTAGTTCTTCCCGTTGAACTTCTGGCTGCTTTCGAGCATTATGTTCGTCAAAAATGCCATCACGTACCTTGCGATCAAACTGGTGAGGACAAAATAATGCACAGAAAACAAAAACAGTTCTGCAAAACAAATTCCAAGGCAAAAACTGAAACCCTAGCACGGATTTTGAGGTTTTACCGAGTTTTCAAGATCGTGGTCTACTTCCTCAACGATTCATGCCAGATAATATTATAAACACCCAGAAAATTTTAATGCAAACCCAGAATTATGTAATAAAAACCCAGAAGGATTTGATGCAAAAAATTGAAAACAACAGAGTATAACAGAGGATTTTTACAAACCCTAGCACATAGATAAAAACCACAGATATATCAAGCGACCTAGAAAAATTTTCCTAATACCCAGAAAATTTTATAAAAAACCCACAAAAAATTTGTAATCAAAAAAAAATTTCGGCTTCAAAATCAGAGGGTTTTTCAAAAACCCTAGCCGCTACACCAAAAACCAAATTCTACCTGCAATTTTTAGAAAATCATGTCAAAAATGGAGCAAAAATTCGGCGCCAAAGAAATGCATGCCCTAATTGACCAACAACGTAACTTCACAGCAGAAAATCGCGTCACACAACCTTCACAAATGCAAAACGCAAGTTGAAAATGAAATGCGGGGCGCATAGAAAAAAAGAATGAAGGTCGCGTCAATTTTTCTGAGTCTGAAATCACGTCGCGTCGCGTTAGGAGGTCACACGACAAAAAAAGAGCTCATAAAGCAAACAAAACGTTTCCAGAAACCCTTAAATCGCGTCGCGATTCAAAACGCGGTCTACAGTAATCGAAGGACGCACGCGAGTTGCAGAAAAACGCGTCGAAACAATAGAAAACACAGGCCCTAAACGGGAAAACGCGAGCAGACAAAGAAAATCGTGACTGAAGAAAACCCTCGAATCATAGAAAAAAAACGTGCTTTCAAAACCGTGAGCCTAGAAATGACCAAATTGCTTGCAGAAGAAGCACAATTTTTCTGAGGGAAACAAAACACGATTTTTAGTAGAAAGAAAAACACGAATTTTTTTTTTTAGGGTTTTTTTTTTATGGCTCTGATACCATGTTCAATAATGGAACCGGTAAATGCATTCCTACATAAACAGATAAAAGAGGTTACATTAAAAAGAAGTTACAAACTACTGTAGATATTAAATATATCTACCTACCTAGAGACTACTGTAGAAACAGTAGTTAACTAAGCTAACTAAACAAAAAATAACATTGACCATTAATAATACAATAATAATATTATTCTAACAGATCCATAAAACGTCCCTCTAGAATATACTCCCTCTCCTCTAGGGCAAATCGATATGGGTATACTCATCTCCAATTGGGTCCATGTATCACTTTCTGAATCATACATTTTTATCTGCATATTGTTTCTCTCTCCATTGATACAATTGTTCAGTCCTATGACTAAGACGAAGGTCCTTGTGGACATATCAAAATTGAAGCCAACAAAATGAAATCTATAAAAAGTAATAAAGGGCAAAGTTTCGAATGTCCTGGTCACAGGGTTGCAAATGACTAAGGCACGGTTTCCACTAATAGGACCAAAACAACAGAGAAAGGACCTGCAAGAAGTCACTACACTTTTTAATTCATATGGGAAAAAATTTAATGAAAGCCTGTACGTACGAGGAGAAGGCACTACTTGCAATAGACTCAAGTATACTATATCATACTATCAAATATATTTACAATTATGTATATTTTTTATTTTTTTGCATATATTATATAGCCGCACCCAAACGTACCGCACCCAAGGGGAAAAGAAAATTGTTGCACCGTGTTGTGACCTTTTCACACATTGCCCCATTGCAAATGGGGACCCCCTGTTTTCGCTTTTTTGCCTCGGTGTCTCAACTGCTTATCACTTGTCTTTTTACAAAGAGGTCATCATTTTGAGAGTTTCAAGTCAGTCTTCTGAGAGTCATCCGAGCCAAGTCAATAATCCATGTTTGAATCAGTGCCTAAACGTCACAGAAGTGCTCAGAAGGCCCGGGAGATGAGGATCACTTGTGCTTTCGGTCAATTCCGACATTTCCTATTTTTTAGGGAATCTGCTTTTTTGCTTTTCCGTTTTTTCATTTTTGGCATTTTTGGACCAAACGGGGTTCCCTATTTTTTAGGGATTTTGCTTTTTCTATTTTTATAAAGTCAACCCTGGTCAACGAGTCAACTTTCTATTTTTTTGGATCCAAAAATCAAAAAACATTGAAAAATCAAAGAGAAAATCGAAAAATCATTGAAAAATCTGGAAAAGCAAGCAAAAAGCATGAAAAATCAGTCAAAAATCGTTGAAAAATCAGACTGAAAAACATTAAATTCTGGAAAAATCATTCAAAACCAGTCAGATCTGAACCACAAAATCACAGAAAAATCACCCAAAAGAGTATAGAATTCATGAAAATTCTGGCTAAGTCTGAAGAATTCGCCATAAAGAAGCTAGCCCTTGAAAAGAGGGACGAGGGAGAAAATGTCTGGAAGCTTCTAAAGTCCGCCCATGGAATGTCTTGAAGATGTGCCAAGTCCGCTGGGAAGAAAAGTCAATTGGCAAAGACTTAGTGAAGTCCGCCATCAGCTTGAAAGTTATTTGGCAAGGACTAAGGAAAGTCTGCCCAACCTTGAAGACATGTGGCAAGACAACAATAAACTCCGCCATATGCCTTGGAAAACTTTCTCTAAAGTCCGCCATCTTTTAAAAGTCAATTGGCAAAGACTTGGCAAAGTCCGCCAGCTTGGAGAGGTGCTTGGAAATAAAGGTGAGAAGTGCGCCCAGCCTAAAAAACATTTGTGAAAGTATTTGACAAAGTCTGACCACCTGTACGTTTTATCATCCACCGAACACAGAATAAAATGTCCAAAGACACTCTATCCTCTCTTGAAAAACCACCGCGTATGCTAAGATTGCGAGAAGATCATATGGCGATTCCAAGGTTTCTTTTGTCGGGTCTCGACGTGTGGATAAGCTCAATGGCCGTTGTGATATGCTGGTAATAAACAAGGGGACTTACGTAAGAAAATCTTCACAAGTTCAGGACTTAGGGAATTTATCATTAAAGGCTCTCGATTAGGACTTTCAATGGATCTCAAAAAAATGGCAAAAGGACAAGGGTTTAGGAGAATCTAGTCTATGCCTAAGAACTCAAGAGACAATAAGGATTCGGTGAAGGGAATAAACCACACTTTGTTTCGCCTCCTGCAGGACAACATACGCAAAATGGGTGCAATCTTCAAGGGTTGTGAGAATAATTTTCAAACCTCGAATGAGGCTGAAGTTAAGTTTCCACAATTAAGAGCTCAGGCTAACTTTACGCATCGAATGCAAATCATCCATTCGAAGAAAGTATGAGCTACACTTCACCATTGAATCAATACGATCAATCTCTCATTCAATTAACCAACTTTCAAAGCAAATTCTACTTAATCTAACTCTAACTTTAATCTATGGCGGAAGATGATATGCAACCTCGCTTACTATTTGATAATAAGAAGTTATTCAAGGCAAATCATGCTCAAGAGCTTTTATTATTCAAAACAGTCTCAATGCAACAATCTCATATTCTGTCTCCACACAAATGAAAGTGAGAGAGCATCAGTTTATATAGAGTTTCAAAAATGAAATGAAGGGTCGAGATTAAAACAAGATTAACGGCCAAGATTATTACAACCAAACCCTAATTAGGGTTTCCCAAAATAACAAGAGTTATCTATCAGTAAACTATCAGTAGAGAGGCAGTTAAAGCTGTATTCTAGGAGAGGCGTCCTTATCCTTCTGAGCAGCATTATGCTTGGCGAATCTGGACACTACTGCAATAACCTCCTCCATCGTGACGGGTGGCAGCATGCTGATCTGGAATTCGAGCTCATCCAAGTTCTCTGCACATCTGGCAAAGGTATTTGCCCATTCTGCTTCTTGCTTCCTAAAGTCATTCTGGATGGCCAAAAGACTTGCCACTCCCGCAAAATCCTTTCTTAGAAGTGGTCCAGTAGTCGAGAAGAAAACTTCCTGAACCTTTCGTTTCAACTCCTCCAGCTGCATATCCTTTTCTCGGACAATCTCTTGACCAAACATTTCTGCAACCGTCATGTGAATTTTCTCTCGGATGTCCTTTACCTGCTCCTTGATTCTAAGTCCATTCGCTTTTGCCTTCTCCAAAACTTCTCTACGTATAGTTACTGACCAAAACCAATGATTGAAATCATATGCTGCTCCTGCAGCAATCACCTCCCTGTCGACCAACTCCTCTCTTGGAGTGCTCTTCAATAGTCTGAGGCATGGAATAAGCCTCTCCTGCATATCTGGAAGTCCTTCCCATGTTTTTTCCACATCCATAAGTCTGGAAAGAAAGCATGATGTTTGCCCATAAACCAGTGCCAGTTTCTCCATGAACAATGCAGCTTATGTGCCTTCACTCGCCATCCAGTCCTAAGCTTCCTTGACCGTCACCATTCTGCACTCGACATCCTTGGTCACCTCCTGTGATGAATTGAGGAGAGGAGGAACAATCGCACTACCCTGATCAAGTGGCTAGGTCAAATGCCGGATATATTCCTTAAGACGTTCAACCTCCTTATACTCCTTCTTCGTGGCCACTTCCTTTTCCAGTCTCGCTTTGATGGTCGAGACGGAATTATCTAACTCCTCTACTTCTTGACCTTTCGAGGTCGGGCCAAGGTCAACAGTGGTTATAGCATACTCCTGAGGAGTGATCTCGTCCTGTGGCTTGTCCACCGTAGGTACTGCAATGTGCACGGAACGGTTGCCTGTCTCATTCTTCTGAATGGTGGAGAACTTCTTGGCAGGCTTCTTGATTGCAACTTGCTCCAATCTTGCCAAGAAATCGGCAATATCATTCTCCTCTTGTTGAGCCTCTGCAGGTACCTGGATCTACATTCTCTCTAACAGCCACTCTGGGATGGTCGGCTGCTCAATCCCATCCTCTACCTGAACCTCTTCTTCATTCGGAACATCCACAACCCCTCTGAGAGCGGAAATCATTCCCTCCTCAAAGTCATTGTTCCGAGCTTCGATCTCATTGTCTGAACCCAAGATTTTCGTGCCCGTAGGTGACGGAGGCTCTTCATCATTTAGCTGAATAGGTTCAATATTTTCCTCTTGAACTGCAGGAGGTTCAAGCATTTCTACCAAGGACTCGTCTATAGCAGCCACCAACTCGTCAATATTCCGAGATGCTGCTGACCGAGAAGGTTCTCCCTTATGCCTCTTGGAAGCAGGCTCTGTACTTGGGACTATTTCCTTCCTTTTCTCTCCGATCCCGACCAAGTCCTGATGGGATGCACCGGCATTAGAAGAATATGATTCTGACTCGCTCAGTAGATCATATGTGAGCATGATTCCTCTTTGTCTCAATTCTTGGGCATGATAGTCAACCCACCACTGAGAGTATTTAGTCACCGGCCTCATTAAGGTCGCCAAGTCTGCGTGCTCGGGTTCTGACCATTTCACTGGAGGAAGAGGTCGGCTTTCCTCGAAGCGTGGCTAGACGAGGTTTCCATCATCTTGTAATTGATCAGGCACCCGGCAAAACTCAATTGTCCTCATGAAATCTAGTGGCATCCTGGACCACATTTTCCGTCTAACTTCATACTCATCGGCAGCATTTGCCCAGAAATCTTCCAATTCCATCCTGTGCTTGTACTTTCTCCCTTCTACTGTCCGAATATTATGGTGCGGGTCAAAGTTGACCCTGGACTTGTAGGCTGTAAATGAATACCACTAGATCTCCAATCTTGCACTATCAGCTGCCTGTGCTGATGGACAATACTCCAACATGTTCCCAATGAAAAATGGGAATGTGACAGATGCCTTCTTGGTTGGCCTCTGAATATTCTGATACTCCTCCAACTGTCTCAAGACTTCGAGCAGGATCATTCGATTTGTCGGATAGATAGGCAATTTATAGGGATTTCCAGTAAATCCCTGGATCCTGACATATGTGAATTTCGGGAACTGGATGAACCAAGATCCGTACTTACTGATAAGACTTTTCGCTTCATGGCTCAGCCTCTGATGCACTCCTTCTTGAAGCTTTCTGGTAATATGCATTAGGAAGGCATCATGCACCCTCTTGAAGTGAGTCTTCTCCTTCAATTGGAGCTGTGGGTAACAGTCGTAAGGCCTGAGTTCGTTCTCCCCGTTGCCAATTTTGCCCTTGCAAATCAATCCTGGATACTTGTATGATCTAGCCAACAGGTATACAACATACGAACTCATATGAAAAGACTTAGTCTCTTCGAGGTTGATCAATTGCTCGTGGAGGTTGTCACTTATCATTCGTGACCAGTTGAACATTTTGACACCAGAAGTGATCTCGTCTATGAAATAGTACATCCAGCTCTCAAAAAAGGCGCCTTGCGGGTTACCAGCTATTCTGTTCAGCATCAGTACAATATCCCCAAAATCTTCCTTGAAGTCTATTCAGCGAGGTCTCTTGGGCAACTTCTTGATTGAAGGCTTAGGCTTGTCCATCCACACCTTGTTGACTGTTGTGGCGCACAAATCTGGTTGGCTGTCATATAATCTTTTGGCTTCTTCCTTGGTCTTATAGACCGTTCGTGAATGTTCCGGGATGCCAAAGGTTTCCTGGATTGCAACTTCGCCCAAGTGTGCTAAGACTCTTCCATCAGGTGCGATGATCTGTCTCCTCTGAGCGTCATAGTGGAGAGCACACTCCACCATCAACTCAGCACAATCCATTGCCAGTGGGAATCCAGCTGCCTAAAATATCCCGTTTCTGACTATCCATTTGGCTATCAGTGTGGGAAGTCCCTTCTGCCCATACACTCTTTTCTTGAATTCATCAAAGTCGATGTGTCCGAGATCGGTGTCCACGACATTCTTCCATTTTGAAACGACTTTGGTCTCTCGCTGAGCACCCTTGCTGGCAAACTTCATTTTCAGCTTCTTTGATGGTTCACCTGCCGTGATTGTCAACCTGCAGTCCAAAAGATTAACATTAATACAAAGACTTTAAATAATTAACTCTCGTGCCTTGGATTCAAAAATTTACTTTCAGCTGGTTAAATAATTAAATTGTTGCGAAAAAACAAGCTGAAAGTAATTTAGATGAAGTTGAAAATTTCGCCAGAGCTTTGTCAAGATGGAAGGACATAAAAGATATAGCAAATTCATTTGATTGGACATCAAACCTCAGTGAAGAACTATTGGATGCAAATCAGATTTAAAAATCTGATTTTTAAATCTGATTTGCACCCCTCTTCATAGAAGAATTTCAGCTTTCAATAAATTTCTTCTCTTTTCCTGCGAAAATTCTTCAGCATAACACTATTTCACCTTCTGGAAAATTCGACTTTGCCTATTGATCAACCGATTGCCTGATAATTTCGAGAAAGATTAAATTTCTCTTCAGCTGTGTGTGAAAAATGAGTTGCCGAAACTCATTATAATGCTGAAGGATTGAATTCGTTTTAGCAACTTCCATTTTCTCTCTCGATCTTGATTTGTCCTCCTTTGATTAAACAGGCAAGTTTCCTTTTATTTTTTGACAAGAATCAGTCTCGAGCTTATCCAAGCAAATCTCACTGATCTTCAAAAATTCGATTTTTCCCTTAATGTTTATCTTTGATTTTTCGATTTTTTTAAAGAAAACATTAAATATTTAATTAAATTCATGGCGAATTTAATTTTTCTTGTCGGATTTCTTCTCTGCCTGGCGTACTTTATTTTCTTCCAATTCTCGTCTAGCAAATTCTATTTTGCCCAAGGCATTTTTAAATTTCCAAGCAGTTGAAAATAAATTATTAAAATATTAAAATATTTTAATTAATTCCAACCCGTTTGTTTTGGACCCATGGCTATTTTGATTTTCTCTTCGTTTTTTCTTGGCTAAGATTGTATTTTCCAATTTTATCCTCAATTTCGTCTAGCCAAATCAAAATTTAAGCCATTCCGTCGAAAATTTTATTGCTAGATCCCTATTTTTCTTTGCCGAGGCGAGATTTTAATAGCACTGAGCCTATTTTCTTCTGCCAAAGTCAAATTTTCTCTTGCTCAATCGATTTTTTCTAGGCAAAATCCTTGTCTGGATGTCTTCATTGGGCGAATTTCTTTGACGCTTGACAAATTCTTCTTCCTTCTGTCCAAGGGCGATCCTTCCTTTCTCCTTGCCTTGTGCATTTTCTTCGGCCAAAGTTGTCAATTTCTCAACATTTTCACCATACTTAGGCAAATTTAATTTCTCTTCCCCTTTTGTGCTAGGCATACTTCGTTTTATTTCTTGCCATATCCCAATCTTCTTTAGCACGTGTCCTTCCAAACTTGGCACTTAACCTCTCGAAAATGTCATGATTCCTAGCCAAAATCTTCATTTTTCATCCTTTAGCCTCTATACTTAGGCAAATATTCGAACTTTTCCTTGGACTAGGCATCAACACTTAGCAAAAATCATTATTTTATCCCTTCATGTGCTTAGGCGGACTTCCTTAGCATTTTGGACAAATATGGCGGACTTCTTTGACACCTTGCTAGCCTCTTCCAAGTGTATGGCAGACTTCATAAGTTTTTTGGACAAGTATTTTGGAGGTCCCTCTTTTCTAGGGCGGACTTTAAAGCTTCTTAGCATTTGTCTCAACATTTTACCCTTTGGAAATGGTTCTCCACCTTTTTAGGCTTTCACACTCAGCAAAATTTTCGAAATTCTCTTTGCTGGGCCTCAATACTTAGTAAAAATTTTGATTTTTCCTTCTTCTACATGCCCAGGTGGACTTTGAATGGTCTTTAACCAAGTCCCACCTTTCAAGGGCGGACTTTAGAGCTTCTTTGCCAAAGTGTGGCGGACTTCTAAGGCTTTTTGGACGTCCCTCTTTGAATATGGCGGACTTTAGAACCTTTTGGCACTTCCTTTAAAGTGGATGGCGGACTTTCTAGGATGTTTGGACAAGTCTTCAAGCACATGGCGGACTTTAGATGTGTCTAGGATGAGCATGGCGGACTTTGAAACTTCTTGGCACCTCTTCCTTTGATGCATGGCGGACTTTGGAGGATCCTAGGATGAGTGCAAGGCGGACTTTCAATGTCTTTGGCATTTTTCCTTAGTGCTGGGCAGACTTCACCAGCTTCTAGACATTTTCTTCATTTTTCCCTCCCACATTTCAAAGGTCTTCCTCATGGCGAATTTCAAACTTGGCAAATTTTTCACAAATTTCATCTTTTAAGAGCTGATTTTCCATGACTTTAACCTTCAGATCTGACTGGTTTTGACCTGATTTTCCAGAATTTGAATGTTTTTGAGCCTGATTTTTCATGCTTTTTACTTGCTTTTCCAGATTTTTCAATAATTTTTCAAATTTTCTCTTTGATTTTCTAAGAGTTCTATCAAGTTTTTTTTAACTTCTGAGTGCATTTTTGGAATTCGGGAACTTCTAAATATAGAAACTTTCCAAAAATAGAAACTTTCTAAAAAATAGAAAAAGCAAACCCTAAAAAATAGGGAACCTTGTTTGGCCCAAAAATGCCAAAAATGAAAAAGCGAAAAAGCAAGATTTCCTAAAAAGTAGGAAGTCTCAGAATTAGCCGAATTCACAGGCGATCTTCGTTTCCTGGGCCTTTTGAGTGCTTCCATGACGTCTATGTGCTGATTCAAGCATGGATTCTTGACTTGGCTCAGATGACTTGCAAAAGACTAGCTTGGAACCCTCAAAATGATGACCTCATTGTCAAAAGACAAGTAATAAGCAGTTGCAACATCGAGGCAAAAAGCGAAAACAGGGGGTCCCCATTTGCAATGGGGCGATGTGTGAAAAAGGTCACAACACCACCTTATGAAATGGAGTTTCTAAAGTGCGCCCACCTTAAAAATGAAATGGCATAGACCTTGGGAAGTCCGCCACCTTAATAAAGTTCTTTTGTGTTGGCGTAACAACTAACACCTCTGGAGTACAAGTTGTTATGAACAGCCTATGCACACTACGCAATGAGTGCTCTTCGAATTATGGAGGGGAAGCTCCCTCGATGTACTTTGACAAATATACTTTGCAACGGAAAAATAAGCTAAAACTACTTCCTGTCTTTTTGTTTCAGCTGCTAGAGGCACAAGACTTTCTTGAAAGAACTTTTACGTTGCAGCTGAGTTTTCTCTGGTTTTGCAAATCAACTAAACTACAACTTATATCTATCCAATCTCCTCAGGAAAACAGAGCAAGAGGAAACGGAGCAAGGTTTGACTATCTGACGATAAGCGGGTTTAGACTCTCTACTTGAAGGCAAGGTGGGCACAACTATCATCTCAATCTAAACCAACTTATTGGGCACAACAGATTTAAGAATTTACCAAGACGATCTTATGAAACCCTAGGTGGTATAACACTTGATCGAATCAGCAAAGCCTTCACAAAACAGCCTTTATCTTTATAATCTCACGAAACCCTAGGTGGTATAACCTTCAATTATATTGATAAAGATTCACAAAACAGATTTATCGCTGCAACTTCTCGAAACCCTAGGTGGTATAACGATCGATCACAATGGTAAATTAACACAAAACAGCCTTATCACCTTAATCTTTTGGAACCCTAGGTGGTATAACAATTGATTTCAATGATAAAGATGTTCAAACAGATATATCTAATCTATGGAAAGAATTCAGCATCACAATCTTTCGAAACCCTAGGTGGTATAACAATCAATTGCAATAGTGAAGACACATGAACAAATACGAAAAAGAGTAATATTGAGGGCAAGGTGGGCACAGCATATATTCCTCTCTCAAGCAAAAGTTATTTACAAATGAGCGTAAGCTCTTATTTATATACATCAAGGTGTAGGGAACCCTAAAATCACCTTGTGTCATCTATAGTTCCTGCAATGCATGCAAGCAATGCGCCCAACCCTAATTAAGCAAACTATACAGTTAACTGGGCAACTACCCTCAGTTTAACTGAAACATCTAATCTAAAATGGACAATTGTGCGAGCATGCACGTCCTTATTAAAACAAGTTAACTGGAAGACTATCATCAGTTAACGAAAACCCTAAATACAACTCCAAGTGAACAAGGCGATTCTCAGAATAGGTATGCATGTGATGACAACCCCGAGTTAACTGAAAAGGGTAACATCCAGTTCAACTCGTGTGTGTGAAGTCTATTCTGAGAAGTGGGAACTGAAGTTCACTATGTGTGATCTCGAGCAATCAACCCCTCAATGAGATTGTTGACTGTGTCACTGTCCGGAGCGATGAGACTCTGACGAAATGCTATGTCGATGCAGCATGTCCTCACCAGCTGTGATCTGAGACTGAAGTTCCTTCTCGCCTCGTTTCATCGAAAAGTGTTGACATGACTGTAAGCTGAGTAACCTTACAGCCAACCGCTCCCAATCGAAAATGATATGAATGAGTGCCTGGAGTTCTGATCTGAACATCTGTAAGCTCCACGTAGGCACCACCCTCAATCTGATAACGGCACGGTAAGCGAGATACAAGAGTCCTCACAAACCGGAGTGCACTAGTGACGTGCTCTCTACTCTCAGCCAACTCTGATGCTAAACTGTCTTCTATCTTCGCTCTGAAAACCAACTGTGTCTTCCAAGAGTAGATAGCCTCTCTGTCCTCTGCATCCGTGGCTGTGTCGTAAGCCAAACTCAGGTGAGCAATCAAAATTTCATCCCCGGGTTTGTTAATAGCCATATCCCCGTTTCCTCATCCTGAAGACGAATACGGAGCTCTCGTGCATTGTACCGCAACATATATAACTCTGTAAGCATAGTACGGCCTCTAGCAACAAAATCTTCCTCCCATTCCTCCAAACGCTTGCCATATGTAACTAAATGATTGAGCTAACTTTGCTCTGCTGGTGGCTCAAGCATCGGTGGGAGTGTGTTAATGGCTTCTGGTCTGTGCACAAGACTAGAAATGTACTGACGAAGCTGTCTGATTTCAGCCTTGAGGGCTGCTTTATCCTCTCCGTCCTTTAGTATTCTGTCCTTGGCACTATCTGTAGCAACTTGAAGAAGATCAACCTGAGTCTGGCGTGTGCTGCGACCAAGGCTGACTGTGATAACTTCAAAATCCTGAGACTCTAAATCAGCCAAGCTCTTCCCCTGCGGAGGTACAGCAGTCTCGATAACAACCTCCATATCAGTGTTTCTCTCTACGTGAACCATGTTCTTAACTCTCTTATCTGGCGCATCTTGATAAATGTCATCGAAATCGGAATGATTGAGAATATAAGATGGCTGCCTCCTCTTCCTTCCTAGCTGAGTCTCGATCCAAGATGAATCTCTGCTAATGCTACTAGAAGGGTCTGCACTAACGACAGGAGGTACTGATGAGAGTGAGTATGTAGAAGACCCACTGCGAGGTGGAGAGTCCAAGTCCAATTCAATGTGAATTGGGACCGGTGACGGCTCTGAAACTGATGTAGGAGCTTGAGGCTGAACCTCAGGTACTGGCAGGCTCTGAGCTGATCTCTGAACTGGCTCTGTGATAAGCGGCTGTCTGTCAGGCTCTGAATGTGAAACAGTGGCAAGCGCCTTGCCCTTTGAATTATTTGGCGCTTGTACTTTCTTAGGAGGGTTACTCCTCCTCTTCTTGTTAGGTTTTGACGAAGAAGGTAGCGTAGGATTCACCACTACTGGCGGCTCTGCTCTGGGCATGCTTACTCTTCTTGTCTTCTTGCTGTCGAGGTAAAGTATACTGTTTTGAATAACTCTACTTGACCTCTCTTTGACCGTTGCATATTCCTTGGCGTACCAATCTACTGCTGGCAACGGTTGTGTATCGACCTGCTCTCTGAAAAACTGAGGAAGAACTTCTCCCTCGTCATCTGATAAACCTCCCACATCCTCTGATAAGAAAACAGAAATCTATGAGAGAGAGAAGCGCCGAATCGCTCAACCCTTCAAGTCATCTCGAGCAATTTACCCAAGAATCCTCCATAGAAGGCTCGTGATATGTGCCTCCAGCGAGGCGAGCTGTATAATGACCTGAAAGGTCATAGGCACGTGCTTCGACAAGGTACTTAAGATGATATCTCTCAAGTTCCTGTCCTGCGATCTTTGCATCAATTGCCGACTTGCACCAATACATTCCAAACCGAAAAGGAAAGTTGAGTGATGGTCTGTGCCTGCGGCGTAGAAGACGATGAACATCATGCATCTGCCTAAGGAATTCCTGAAAGATTGTTTTATCCGAAGGATAACGTGGAAGCATAGCTGGATTTCC
>VDFB02166314.1:0-18534 GCA_007258455.2 Sequoia sempervirens | reverse complement strand
TCTTTGCCCCTAGACTCCATCTCTTTCCCTGATCAACTGATGTTGAAATGACCACACTAAATGCCCTCCGGGTCTCGATTCATGGACTTCCATCTACGAATCGCCATGGTGACATCGCCATTTCTCACAACTTTCCAAGGACTACCTTCTAGCCTCTGGACCCTGATCATCCTTCGGCTGCCCAAGTAAAATGACAAACTCAAAGTGTCTGAACCTTCATCGGGTCCCCTCTATCAGAATTTTTCCGTCGACACTCCATCCCATCTCGGTCGTTGCAAAAGGGAAATCCACGCCCGTCTTTCCGCATCCCGAAGTCTGATACTCCAATTGTCGATGAAACCCCTGAATGAAGAAAACATATAAGCAAGCCCTCTACTAGACCCATGCCCTTGGACTTCCTCTAACGAACTTCCATTTGTTGCCCGCTATAGATAGGCTAAAAATCAATTAGATTTAATGTTGAAACAATAAATTAACTAATTCCTATCAAGCACAATAGAGTATGAAACAACACGAAAATCATAATAAGAAGCACAAATGCAAACCCATCTCCACACTAAATCGATTTATCTCCATTGCTCTTCTCCACCTGCATGAGAATGCGACATTTTGAAGGGTTGACAATAGAGGAGTGTTGAGTGCTCATTCTTGCAGCATAACGACTTGACAATGATGACAAATGGAGAATGATAGAAACGGATGGAAGATGGAGGAATGATTTTGACAGAATGAGGATGTCTGAAGAAGATCCGATCCAAATGGCTTGTGAAAGGTTTGATTTATAGATTTTTGATTTGGATAGAGATAAGATTTGACAAGATTCGATAAGGATTTGATTTTTGACAAAAGAGGAAAGATGACTAGATGAGATAAGATTTCAAAAAGATAGAAACATTTTGATTCTCTTTTAAAGGAAATAAATCCTGAAAAAGATGAGAAGGATAATTGATGAATTATCTAATTAAATAAATTAATTAGATGCACACGAGTTCAGTTTTGGAAAGAAAGCGAGAAGATCTTTTTAGGATTTTATTAATTAAATAAATTTTGGATTTATTTAATTAACGTTGATTTTATACTTCACACCAAACAACATAAACCATTTGACCAACACAGATGGAAACGGACGAAAATGATTTAATTAATCAAACAACATGTACCATTTAATTAAATAATAGAGGAACGGATGGAAATGATTTAATTAATTAAATAATATGTACCATTTAATTAACATTGTGAGGAATGGATGGAAATGATTTAACTAATTAAACAATACACCATTTCCACCAACACAGAGAAATGGATGGAAATGATTATGAATTTACCAAAATAAAATGTACCCCATTTCCACCAAATGCATTTACTTAATATGCAAGTACCTGAGGGCAGAGCGTGCTACAAGATGCCTAAATGATGTAATGTCGAGACAGGTGTTGTAAGAGGACAATTTTGGGTGTCTACATTTTGCCCCTCTTTGAGATGATGTTCGAGATGATGAGATTTGTGTCGAGTAACATCATTTCAAAGAAGTTAAGGTATGGATAGAGGAAATGGATAATGATAGAAAGATAGGATGATGATGGAATGATGATGCCCCCTCGAGAGGATAGGCGGCTGAAATCAAACACCTGCAGGGCCTCTAGAAATGAAATGATAAGGAGGGACAAGACGAATGATGCAAGATAGAAAGTGGATGAAGGAGATAAATGATACATTATGCTGCTATGAAAGTGAGCAATCATGATGTTTGATATAGCACTAGACGTTATGCACCAAGATATAAGGACCAAGGTGACGATGTGTCTTGTGCCCCAGCGTAATACAACCTTGTCTAGACGTATGAGGAAATAGACTTAGAGCATTAAATTCCTAATGCACAAAAGGTATGATATGACCTTAGATTCAAAGGATAGTGCAAAAAGCTATTCCAACATACACAAGATATGAATATTAGCTAGAATGATATTAAATTTGGATACAAACGCAAGAGAAAATGATAACACACACAAGCAAGCAAGCAAGCATGCACAAAATGATACAAAAACAAACAAGGTATTGCCTCGGGCTGCCAGTAAAACCGTGATTGATTGATTGATGATGATGATAGTGTTGTCATTGTTGGGAGCGACATATCCCTAGATCAACACAAAGATGATGGTAATTGATTGATTGAATTTGATTTGATTTACAACAAGATTAGGATCAAGACCAAAGGATGTGGTTGGATAATTTGACAAGATTGATTGACTTGATTGGTATGGATTAAGGATTGACTTGCATTTGGATGATTGCTTGGATTGATTTGATTGATTTGATTGATTTGAAGAAACTATTTGTAATGATATGATAATTGATTGGATGATAGGATGTGATGAATTGAATAGAAGAATTGATGTGATTGGAATGATTTAGGTTGAAGTGATTTGATTAGATGATTGATTGATTGAATTGAGGAATTGATTTGATTGGAATGATTTTGATTGATTGGATTTCTGATGAAGAAAAATGATTTGGTTTGATTTAAGTAGTTTAGATGTGGTTTGATTTTTATTGCTTGATTTTTGAAAATGTTTTTATCTTTTTGATTTTGAAATGTTTTTTTTGCATTTTTTAGATAAGCTCTTGAATTTTTATTTTTTTGGATTTTTGAGATGTTTTGAATTTTTGGATTTTGAAATACTTCGATTTTTTTGGACTTATGAAATGTTTTGATTTTTGGACTTAGAATGTTTTGATTTTTGATCCTATGAAATGTTTTGATTTTGACTTTTGAAATGTTTCCTTTGAATTTCTTTTTTGTATTTTTGAAATGTTTTGAATTTTTTTTGAACTTTTGAAATGTTTTGAATTTTTTGTATTTTTATGTTTTGAACTTTTTGATTTTGAATAATGAATTTTTTATTTTTGAAATGTTTTGAATTTTTTGTATTTTTGAAATGTTTTGAATTTTTTGTATTTTTGAAATGTTTTGAAGTGTCAAAGGATGAAAATTTGAGTAGCCTTTGTGCTAGATACCAATGACAAGGGGAAAACCAAGTCTAGGTGCAAGGAGATAGATGGGATTGATGGATGAAAGGGTGGGTGATGGGATAAGGGATAAAAGGCTCATGATATATGGATGGATGGAAAGGATAAGTCATAGTGAATGGAATTGATGTATGTATCATAGGAGAGCAAGGATGTGATTTCCAAAGACCATGTCACATAGCAATAACATGCCCCATTCTAGATACAATACTTAGGATTTTTCATGACAAAACTTATGACAATAGGATAATGATAGGCTTGTTTGGAAGGATGAGGTATGTCAAGATATACCCAAAAAACATGTTTCAACATTTTTCCACTATATCTTCATCTAGATCAAAAGAAGAAGGGTGGATGAATGGACTCAATATAATAGGTATGTATGAATAGACTCAATATGATGGCTAAAGATGGCAGGTACGATGGAAATGATATGACATGAAAATGATAGGTTGGATAGATAAGACATTGTGCCCCCAAGTGTAAGTGGCATATAAGATCAACCTACACATGACGCCTATTTGCTAGGTTTTCATCATGGTACTTATCCAAGTTGCCTATTTACCAGGTTTTCACTATTGGACGAAGGGATTTCTCTTTACTTTTTTTTTCTTTTTCTTTTTTGTCTTTTTGGATAGAAGGGGAATATGGATAGGAGGGACTCAAGTTTCTAGTCCCATGAAAGGTGGTAGTCCCACTAGATATGGATGTCCTTGCATGGACCATGTCAAGTGCTCATAGATTGTGGTAAGGAATGACATGAAATGGAAATGGAGTAGGTAGATGGCCGATTATGAAAGGCTTATGTAAGAATGGATGGGGAATAGTGGATAATGATGTGGATTGACTAGGACTTGTGCAAAAGGATGGATGAAAGGTTTATGCAAAAGCATGGACCATAGGAAGATGGTGGGGGAGATATGTAGGATAATGCGTGACGGATGGGGAGATGGAGGTATGTGGAATTGTTGTGAAATTGAAGGGAACCATGACCAATGGTTGCACACACTGTGATAAACGTTGAATCTTTTGATGTGGATGGGGTGTAGGAAGCAATGGAGATGTTTTCTTAGGAGGTGGAGGGTGTAGTGCTTTTGGTACCCACATAGACTTAGTATTTTTATGATTTTTATTTTGCTTGTGGGTTTTAGGAATTTGAGACTTTTGAATGGAATGAGAATGTGGGATGGAAGTGGATGGTTGGGATTTTTGTGATGTGAATGCCTCATTTGACTTGATTTCTTTTTTCTAGGTACCCAAACCATTTTAGTTTTGGCCTTTACTTTTTGAGGTATGGGCTTATTAACTTTTGGGATGTTTTCTTTGACTTTTAGGTATTGATCCTAAGGCATGAAGAACCCTTAGAATTTTTTACTTTATAGGTAGAGGAATTGAAATTATTTTTTGAATCCCATGGGTATGGTGGAATGGTGGAAGCTTCATGTTTATACAATGTGTGCATTTGTTGGTCATGATTAGGAATGTTAGGGTATTTATGGATGGAGGGATAAGGGGATTGGATAATGGGGATATTAGGTGTTGGGAGAAGTGGAGGTAGATTAGATGGAAGGATATTAGGAGTTGGAAGCAATGGTGGCAGATTTGATGGTGGAAGGTGTATGGTCACATGCTTTTGACATTTGTAGGATGATGGAGGGGGGATGGAAACATATGTTTTAGGGATAAGATAGGCTTTATGATGAAAGGAGGTGGACTTGGGATGCATGGAGGAAGTACCAACATCTTTAGGTTGTTGTCCTTGGGGTGTATGTCCAAGGCCATAAGAGCGTGGAGGGACTTTGACATGGATAGGCTCCAAAATACCTTGTTCATGAAGGTCTAGACCTTTACCTTGGTGGTTCATGTTTTGGAGTGTGCAATGGATAATGGGACTAGGTGTAGGTGAAACACTAGACATGAGTTCCTTATTGGATGGAGAAGATAATGGTTGTTGTTGTTCTAAGGAGGAACATTCATGAATGAGGGTGGAGAGACTAATAGGATAGGATGTAGGACTTTCAATGGGGTCCATAGTGGGTGATGGAGGATCATTAGGATCTTGATTAGCATTGTGTTCACTTAGATCCAAGGTATTTTTTTGATCTTCTATGTGTGTTGGGGAGGCATATGTCTCATCATGGGAAGTGGATGTTTGTGTATCATGGATGGGTGAGGTGGAAAACTCTTGACCATGGAATACATAAAGTTAGCTAAGGGGATCGTCATGGTCTTCTTGATCATAAAAGGGGTCTTGATCAAAGGTGGAAGATTGATCATGAACATTATTAGGTATGTTATGAATGGAATCATGGGGAGGGTGTTGATATTTATGTGGATGAGGGGGTAATGTTTCCGCATGTTTAGGATTGTGCTCTTGAAATACCTCATGACTTATTGGAATGGAGGTGGAAGGGGATTTATCATGGAGAGACTTGTCATGTTCTTGATGGTAAATAACATAGAAGCATGATAGAGGGTGACTTGGACTTACGAGGGGAGACTCTGGAATTGGCTCAAGGGGTTGTGGATGACATGGTTGGCTTGAAGTACTTGGCATGATGTTTGAGGATTCTTTTGTATGTTCAGGTATATGTGTTGAATGACATGGCGACAATTGATTCCTTGCTTGTAGCTGTTGGGTCACATCCCTTGGAGGTGTAGGGGTGGAAGGTGTTGGCTTAGGGTTTTGATTTTGATTGGAGGATGGTATGATAAAGTTATAGGGTGCATGTGCTAGATTGGTATTCCCCTTGTCAATGGTTGCATTAGAACATGAGGAAGTTTGTCCTTGTTGCAAGGTAGAACTTAAAGTCACATGTGTTTGTCGTGATGTGGCTTGATAGGTAGATGTGGCATTGACATGCGAAGAAGTGGATGGATTAGATTGGTATGAGGTGGAAGGGTGATAATGAATGGATAGGGGATGACGTTGTGGTTTATGGATTTGACAAGTGGCAATGAATTGATTGGATTGAGCTAGGAGGTGTTGGATTTTAGGTGATTTAATTTGTTGAAAATTTTGGAAGAGGGTTTGAAAGCTTTGTATGGTTTGGTGGTCTAGGGGTTGGGGTATTTGGTGAAGTGTTTGAAGGAGGTTTCGAAGTTGGGATGCTAGGGATTTGTGTTTGAATGTGGGCATAGTGTCACACATGTGTGTAAGCTCTTGCACATCAATTTGTTCCTCAAAGTATGTAACATCGTTCATATAATTATTAGCGGTGGTAGGAGAAGCCCCTCGAAGTCTGATTTTATGTTTTGGTTTTGTTTCATGATTTGAACTAGAGAAAGAGACTCCTTGAATTATGACTTCAGGCTTAGGTTTTGTCTCATGATTTGGCCTAGAGGGATAGCCCCCTTGGATTATGATTTTGGGCTTATGATTAGGATTGGGCTTGTTTATGATTATGACCATTTTGACAAGTGGTGACTAGGACTTTGTTGGTGATGGTGATGATGTGGAATGATTATATTGGATGACTTGGATTGATTAGGATGAAATGGATAGGATGTGACTAAGAAGAGTGATTAGGATGAAAGTGATTGGATATGAATGTGTTGGAAGAATGTGTAGAGTGACCTATCTTTATGTGTTTGGTGTTTAGCTTGATTTGGAAATGTTTAAATGAATGATCACACATGTAAACACATAAATCACTCACACAAGACACATAAGCAAGTTTGAATTTTGAAATCTGAAGAATGTAATGATGATTATTAAACAAGCACACATGGAAGACACATCAACAAGCCCTATGACTAGTCAAGTGGGGTATGTCCAATTAGGTCCCAAGCTAGGCTACACAAGGCTGACTAAGGATAATTTGAAAGAAAAATCTTGCCAATAAGCCGAGAGAAAGGGGTAACCCACCCTTCACCTTCACTTCCCAAAGATATAAAGTTCTTTGGGGCTTAGCTCAGAGTGACAATATTTCAACTCCCAAACAAGCGTGTCTTTCGATTCACACTTCGATTGAGGTCATCCCTAGGGGTGATGAAATCCCCTAGCAGGCCTCCTATGAAGGGTTTGACAAAATCAAACCAAGTGAGGTGTTTGTGATCACACACACACTTGATTCACACTCACAATGGTTAATTTCCCTTATAAATGAAATGTGTGGAAGAAAAAAATGAAGCACTCATTCTTTTTAGATCCCAAATCAAAATGTGTAGGAAGACAATGATTCGTTTTAAATCCAATTTCAAATATGTGATCAAACAAGATTGATTTTATACCCTAAATTGAAATGTGTGACAAGCAATGATCAATGAGAAATGAAAGATTAGAATGTATGCACTTGATTATTCGCTTCCCAATTTGATGTGTGTGACTGATGCCAACATTTTTCCAACTCCTTAGATCCCCCCTGAAAGTCACCAAGACAAGAAGAAATACCAACTCGCAAGCCAAAGTGAGATTAGGTCAAAAAACATGTAATCTATTACAAATCCAAACTTAAATTAAAATAAATAAAACTAAACTAGATTAAAAAAGTTAAAAAAAATATAAGTTAAATTAGAAAATGGAAATCCAACAAAGTTAAATTAGAAAATGGAAATCCAACAAAATTTAAAAATTTAAAAATCTAAGTAAAAAATCTAATCTAAAATCTAAAATATAATAAAAATCTAATTTAAAAAAAAATCTAACCTAATATCTAAAATCTAATAAAAAATCTAATTAAAAAAACTAATTTAAAAATCTAATTTAAAAATTCTAACCGAAAATCTAAAATCTAATTAAAAAAACTAATCTAAAAAAAGCTAATAAAATTATTAAAAATAATCTGAAATAAAAATCTAATTAAAAAAAACTAATTTTGAAAATTCTAAACTAAAATCTAAAATCTACTAAAAATCGAATAAAAATCTAAGAAAAGAAAGATCTAATTAAAACTAAAGATGTAAGATTTAAGTAATTTTGAAAATGCTAACCTAAAATCTAAAAGGTGAAAAAAATTCTAATAATTATGAATGAAAAATAAATGTAAATTTATATTAATCATAGGAGAATGATGATTATTTATCATGGATGAACTAATTAAACAGTTAAAATAATTATTTAATTAGAGAGGATAAATGGTCATGAATAATTAAATAAATAAATATTTATTTAATTATAGAAGAATAGATACATGATAAATAGGGAATAAATGAAATTAGTCAAATAAATAAAATTTATTTAACTACTTAGGTGATGACATGGGTACCTAGGGAAAAACATACTACAAGATGTCTAGGTGTTGCAAGACATGGACATTTTTAGGTGTCTACACCTTCTACCCATTGAATAAAGTCTTGAAGTAGCTGACCAAATACTGTACACAATGCAGGCTAATTTCATGCCAATGAATCCTCACTATGTACAAACTATTGGAACTATGGAAATAAATAAAGATGTAGTGAGATGGATTTATTTCAGACATCCTTGAATTTGAAGTCTATCCGAGTCTTTTTACGATTTTAATACCCACTGAGTCAAATCTAAAACTAAAATATTTGTTAAGGCATGTGAAAAAATAAACATTTAATTGATAAGTGATGACATAGTTTTGTTTTTTTTCTTCACGTGACCAAGCAATCACAAACTTTAAACACAAAAATAATACAAAAAATTCCCTTGGTAGTGATGGCAGCTTTCAACAAGTGTCACATAGTGGGAGTACTTGTCTTTGTAGTATTGTAATGGAAGTATTTGTTGTCAATTTCAAGGTAGGTAAAAAATGTGCTCTCCACTTGATAAAATAGTTGGTATGACATTGATAGGTCAATTGAAGTTGTTAGATTTGACCTTGACCCCAAGTTTGATTCATTTAAGGTGCAATTGAGACTAGTACACTTAAATTGAGCATGTTCAAAATAAAGTAATATATATTTATTATTTATTTGCTACCAATGTGGCCTTCATTTCAATAAAATATTGTGTAATTAAAACATGAACAAAATTTAGTCATTAAAAAAGTTCCCTCATTAGGGGAGGGCCCAATAGTGGTGCGGATACCAATAGTTGTCATAGTACATGTACATTCAAAGTTCAATATTTTAAAAATATGGAACTAGTAATTGTAAGAGAGGATCCAATAGTTGAACAAAATATGCCCATTACAAGTCTGTATAGCTTCTGGATTTGATTGTGTGCAAAAGTTTTTAGCATCAACGTTTGCTGATGATGGATCATGTAGTGTGATCCGAAACGTTGATGCTAAAAAATTTTGCACACAATCAAATCCAAAAGCTATACAGACTTATGATATGGATTGTGGAAACTTATTATCATTAATATGCCCGTTACATTCAAAAAGCAACAAATCATATGATGCCACATTGACATGCACTAAAAAACATGACTTAATGCACCACTATTGGTCTAACTTGTTTTGGGGTCTATTATGACCCTTCAACAAAAAGCATGTTGATGACACCTTTTTTCTCGGTCTATGCATGAAACGAAATATTTGAATTGTCCACGTCCCTGGCCACTCGGGGATATAATTTTTTAATGTCAATGTTGCATGTTCATTGCTATGTCGACCCATAAAGTTAGGGTGCACCACTATTGTACCCTCTTCCCTACAATCCAATAATTTTTCCAACATATATTTTTTAACATCATTAATCATTAATTTGATAATATAAATACAATGTATCATATAAAAACCACATATGAAAGATCATATCTATACAACACATGAAAGATCATACCTATGCAACACAGAATCGATCCATACCTGGAAAAATGACTCACAAGAGAGTTACAGGTAAAATGAAGTTCCAAATGGAAAGCTATTTTAGTCACCTGTTATAAGATAGAAAAATTAAAACATGAACAGAATTTACCATTAGAAAAAGTTCTCGGTAACTAGCCGAAAATTAGGGACCATATGGAATGTATGTACTAACATTAACAGTTTGATCACGCCTCTGTCAAATTCGCGCAGCCGCTATCATGTTAACTATGTCTAGAAGCGAGTCGGCCATTAAAAATTACTGGGCTGGGTTTAATGAAATTTACAAGCGCTTCCAAATTAGTTGCAGACTGTCCTCTGCTCACTTCCTTCTCTGCAACACCCCTAAATCTCTCTGCTACTCTTCTTAATCTCACACTCTCCTCTCCTTCCATCAACATTTTCACCTTGCTCTCTATTTCTTCAGCTCTTATAACCCTATTCATATCATCTGCATTTTTTAACCGTAACCCAAACTTCCATTCCTCCACAATAAATCTGCAATTAAAAAACTGGTCCCCTAAAAGTGGAAATCCCAGCATGGGAACACCCGCCCAGACACCTTCCATGACAGCATTCCACCCGCAGTGGCTAAGAAACCCTCCCACAGAAGGATGTTTCAGAACCTCAGCCTGCCTAACCCAGGGCGCAATTAACCCCCGCCCTTTACATTCGTCCAAAAATCCAGTCGGCAACATCTCCGAGAAATGACTCGCCTCGTAATCTGGACGAAGCGCCCACAGAAAATAGCACCCGCTCTTTATGAGACCGGTGGCTATTTCCCTTACCTGAGCTCTCTCCACATTCATGAAGCTGCCGAAGGAAACATAGATGACCGATTGCGCCGGTTTGGAATCCAGCCATTCACTGCAGTGCGTGTCCAGCTGCGAAGAGGAGCCCATTTTGAGGGGACCCACACAGTGGACAGGGGTTTTCCGACGCAGAGTCTCCACTGCTTTGCAATCCAAGGCGTAAAAAGAATTGACCACAATCCAATCTGCTGTCCTCACACTGGCAACACACTCTACCAATGCATTGACCAAAGGAGAGGGAGGGATAAGACTGACTGGAAGGTCCGTCGGATGTAGCGGAGGCGACCGAGCAATATAGTCATTCAACCCTTCTATCCCTGCAACGACAAAAACCAAACTATCATTTTTTTCTTCCCACCAAGCCTGCAATTATGGAACTGTAATCATTAGTTCTAGTTTTTAACATACCCAATTCTAAATGATAATAGAAGGAAAAACTTGTGACAGACATTGGACACAGCAAAACAGACTGTAGAGCGTGTTTTTTTGCAAAAGGAACCGCCCACTTGAGGAACACATCGGCCACGATACATGTCGCGGGTGTTCCCGAGCGACTGAGTTTGGTTAGAAGCTGAGCTGCATGAGCTTCCATGTTGGACAGGGACATATAAAATTCAGCGATGTTTTTCCCCCTTTCCGACTCTCCGATCACGCAGTCTGGAATGAGGGCGGCCCGGAGGTTTGGAGCGTAGGTGAAAGCATTTTCATCGGCCTGTGTAATGAGTTTGTGCCACGACTCGGTCACCACGAATGTAACGGGGATTTCGTGAGAGGCGAGCTTTAAAGCGAGTTGCATCAGTGGATTTAGATGGCCTCGCCCAGGATATGGAACAACTAACGCATGGGCTGCCATTATTTTGCGTTGCTGTTTCTCTTGGGCAGATACAAGAAAAGAGCTAGAAATTTTAGATCTGAAACAAAATTTGGGTAAACAGATGTTTGTCAAATTTTCTTTTGCATCGAATCCGCTTTTGACGAGTGTTTTTGTTGGGATGTTAAGGTTTTACAGGAATTTAAGGACTTCATTTTGAGCTTTTCCGTGTACCAACACATGGAGTTGGTAGGTGGAATTTCATTTGTGTGTTTTTGGGGGTGGGTAGGAGGTAAGAACTAATGTATTTGATTGATTAGATGCTATATAAAGTTACTTTTAGATTTGTTTTTATTACCGATTTTGGCAAGTGTTTTCTGTCTGGATATAAAAGTTTTATACGAATTTAAGGACTAATTTTAGAGCTTTGCGTGCACCACCAACAAGTCACGTATTCAAAAACATGCACCAGGTGGAATTTGACTTGTGTGGTCTTTGTGGTAGGTGGGAGGTAAGAACTAATGTATTTGACTGATCAGATGGGATATAAAGTTACTTTTAGGTTTGATTTTATTAATTACTACTCGGCTAGCGTGTCCTATGTGAGCTTTCAAAGCTCTTTTTGTCCATCGACCGCTGCAAAGCACGGAGGGGGAGGGTTGAAGGTTGACGCATCTGCAACCGTTGATTGTTGAAAGGAGGCAATATCAACTTGGCAGCCAAAATATCTGATTTTTGAAATGAGGCAATATTTTATATTGCATAATTTATTATGGATGCAGAGGTAGGTGGTGATTTAGGCAGTGCTAGGGTTTTGTATGTCTACTTGCAAGACTGCACAGTTCTTCTCATCGGCACCTTTACTGCTCAACATAAATTGTGCAAATACTTCAAACGAGGGCTTATCGTCTGCTGAAAACCTCTGCTTTAGGAGCTTCATGGACAAGACAAATGTAATTTTGGTCTTAAGGTAATAATACGGAATTTTCCTTTCCCCTCTTTTTAGTGTTTATTGAGTTTTAATAAGCATACTCTAAAACCCTGTCGATATCTTATTTTGAGGCTACAACTCACAAAATTGGAGAAGTGAAAGGTCAATACCAGCGAGGAAGAGTTTGGAGGAGCGAAAATCAATAGTGGGCGGAAAGCAACAAAAACGCTAACAACACAAGGTATGTTCCAGATGTTCATTTTTAGCCTTTAAGAGCTCGTCCACAGATTCCATGCTTCCCACCATAAGATAAATTTGAATAAATGTGTCTTAGAGTGTTTGAATAGAAAACATCTAGCTGATACTTGTACCACTGTGTTTTCCTATTTTTCATGTCCATTATTCATTGCTAGGGTTTGCTTTCAGTTTTTTTTGGGTTTGTTAAGGTAAGGTTTTGTTCTGTTTATTTTTCGTTGTTTCAGATTCAAAAATAGTGTGTGAGAGCTCACGTTTGGCCTCAATTTCTTGGGCTATATCACTTGACGAAAGATGCCCATATGATTTACTTGAGGTCTATGGACAAAGGAAAGTTCCCCAGAATGGTTTCAATAAATGTTTTGGTTGATTCCCTTTACAGCGTGGCAAAGATCCCAGAGGTGGTTGTTGAAATGTTACGATCTATTCCTCGCAAGGAGCAAAAGAATGGTTTGAAAGCGCATTTTACTGTAGTTCAGGCACTCTGCAAAAACCAACAGAGAGAGCCATGGAATTGCTTGAAGAGATGACTAGAAGGCAAATTAGACCTGATATATATGCCTTTAATGTAATAATGGCCAGTTTTGCCAGGGCAGGAAAGATGCAGGAAGCTTGTGATATCTTTTCAAAAGCCAAGGAAGCTAAGATAAAATTTCCTTTCATAATGTACAAGATATTGATAGATGCATTTTGCAGATTGGGTGGCCCTAAAACTGCCCATCGGTATTTATTTGAGCTAAAAGAGAGTGGTCGTCCTCCTAACATGGAATCTTCTCCAATTTGTTAAGTTTCGAAAGTGACACCTTTGTATATTGGTTTCTCTGAGGAGTTCCTTAATCTGTTATCCGTCAACAAGAATAAGTTTGGAAAGTCTAGGTTTAGAATAAGTTACAAATTTAGATTGAATTTTTTTGTCTATATATATAGTGCTTCTACCTCATCTTTTTGGTCAAGGCACTTGAAGCATGTTGTATTCATGGTTGTAGTGTTAACACAGATTGCTATTTCGATATATGATGTTACAGTTCAATGACTTTTGAAATTAAAGGCTATCAGTAATTATATATCCATTTGCGTTTGTTGTGGGTTTGTGTAAACCCAGTTTTGAATTGCCATCAAGTTTGAAAGTCCCTCAGTTTGATGGTCATGACAACAGTTCAAACATCTATATTTTTTTCTTCCAAATTTCAGTATTTTTTAGTTTAAATCTAAGCTCAGAGTGCCTTTAAAATTAAGAGTGTTTTCAATCCGTTTTAAATCAGTATTAAAGAGAAATTAAGAGCATTTTCAATTTAGTCAAATCATTATAAAAGGTTTCCAAGTAGTCAACATTGTTCATAACACTTCCATATGAGCTTAATAAAAGAGAATTTAAATTGCATTTCATAAATAATAATATCATCTATGTAATGTATCAAGATTGTACAAAACATAAGTATTTCAATGACTTTCTCATATACATATATTCAACCTTACTTGGAAGAATCAACAATTCTAATAGAAAACATCTTCTCTATGCTAAGTTATAAAACTTTAACTTCTCAAATCAATGTTACATTAGATACTTTCAAATCATATCTCTATTTCAAGTTTCCACAAAGAATGACAAATACATATACATTTACAATAGGCTTCACAAGCCAAATCTGAATATTACATAAGTACATCAATAGCAAATAAAACTTTGTACCACCAACCGCCGTGATGCCTTTGGTCTTCTTGCGAGCTGGGGCCAAGAATGTGATTCAGGCGCCTTTTCCGCCCAACCAAGAAGTCCATGACTTCCCCGGGTCCCTTCCTAACTCGAAGGAATCCCCGGCCCTGCATAAAGGAGCCTAGCAACCCGAAACAGTAAAACAGGAGGGAACTCTCGATGCGTGCCTGATGCCTATATGCATTTCTAACATGAGAAATAAACACATTTCTTGCAACAGGAGGTGGCAGAGACTATATAAATTTCTAGGCTTTTAAAATAAACCCATCTATTTCAATGGTACAAGTGCTTGGCCAAGCAAAATAATACAAGTAAATGGTAGTTTAGAAAAGGTAATACTACCGTCTCTGTTTGCCCACCTTCGGCACCCTGTCCCGGAAGTTACCATAGTGAAGTATGAAATAATACCAAAGCAGAAAGTTATGCATTTTAGTACATGTTTCAATCATTCAATTAATTCTAAAAGAATTTCCAATGTGAATTTCAGAACATCCTTTGTAAATTCAGTTGTAAGATCTCGTTTATTCTGTGGTAAACAACCCTTTTCTGATTTAGATAAAGCTCTGTTTTTAAAGAAGAACATACATGTCTTAATACTTTTCAGTGCATTATTAGAAAGAAGATTTAATCAATCTGTTTGAATGTAACAGTGTTTTTTGTTTTCAGCATGTATTTCTATTCTTTCCAAGCTCAGGCTGACTGATAGTGTAATTTCCCAATTTCAATACAGGTTTCAAAGTAATAATAGTATACTGAAACAGTGCAATTTAATTCAGAATTTCAGAGGTTTGGAAGATAATCTTGCATTCACATTTTATGTTGTATTCCTTTACTCAGGATTGTACTTCTGTAAGTAAGTATATGTTAAAGTAATCAAGATGCTTTCCAGTTTACATGGTTTCTCAAAAACCTTTCTGTTCTGTTTCAGGTTTAACATTTCTGAGATATTTGTAAATAATTAACAGAATTCATACTATTTTCTGGAAATAGTTTACCTGCTTCAGCTTGTATTTTGGCACATATATGCAAGGAAATCTATATATATAAATATATATATATATATGTATGTATATACAGCTATGTATATGTATACATACATATATATATATGTGTGTGTGTGTGTGGGTGTGTAGAGATTCATGTACAGCTGCGTGTAATTTGAAGAAAGAAATTCTGGTTTTTAAAACTATTCAAAGAATTCACTGGCCGTGCACACAGAACAAGATATTTTACAAGGTTTCCTTATTGGCATTGAGCAGAATTAAGACTCAGGGAAGCCCTTGCCCCTCCCATGGGTAGGGGTCAGGCTGTGAGGGGCTCGCGCCTCCTCCACAGGCCGCGGCCTGTGGAGGGCGCGAGCCTTCCACAGTCCACGTCCTTCCCATGGGGAGGACAAGGGAAATAATCCCTTCCTCTTTCCTATGGTTAGCAATTTCAAAATTCAGAGATAAAGAAGACATTTTGCCCAGTATAAACTGCATTCGAATTTATCTCAAAGACATTTTGAATTCATTCAGATGACAGAGTTTTTATGCAGACCTATATATATATATATGTATATATATATGCACGGGAATTCGAATTCCTGTGCATATATATAAGCATATATATATATATGTTTATAAATATATTTGCAATTACACTTGAGATCAGCTTAATAAATTGCAGAATTTGCAACAGAATGAAAACCCTAATTCTGAAGAAAAGAATGTGTATTCTATATTGCAACACAGAGAAATAAGCTATTACCCAGATTTCAAAAACGAAATTGGAAAGATTTCTCAGTTGTTTGTACTCTAATCAGGGAATAAAACATTTCATTCCTTCCATTTCCTTACTGCAGTTTTAAATTAAATTAAAAACAGGCAAAGCATGAAAAGAACCTGGCAATTTTTGCTTCCAGTGCAGATGCCTAGCAAATACCCTCTTCACCTCTGTTCCAGAACTCTCCGATATGTCTCATTCGAAGTCCTCTTTTCTCTCTTAAAGCTCTCTACCTCTTTTCGAGGATCATGCATAAAATTTCCAGGTGACAGATAAAATTCTCATGCAATTTCTAAGGATTGCCACATGCCATCTGCTTTGTTGATTTTAAGACAGAATTTCCAGAGCCCAATGTTCTCTCGGGCTGTTCATTCCTCATTATTTTTGGAAAAATTATATACAAAACAGAATTATATCCCCTTTTATGCAAACCTAAAATTTCATTTATGCAAAACACAATATTCTATTCTTTTATTTATTTTGTTTTATTTATAATTAAAATTTCATTTATGCAAAACACAATATTCTATTCTTTTATTTATTTTGTTTTATTTTTAATTATATTTCTTTTAAAACAGATTTTTCCTTTTGTTGCTCAAATATAAATGAGGAATAATTAAAATAGAATAAGCCATATTATTTTCACAATTTCTAAGGTTAATTAAACCGTAATTTAAATTTGCTATGCAATCATTTTTCACGCAATCACATTGAGAAACAAACATGACCTAATGCAGCTACATGCTTTAAGTGGTGTGTGCGTAATCGAGAGCTTCTCCTCTTTTACCCTGTCGGGAAGCTAACCTTCTTTCCCTCAATCACACTCTTGGCCTTCGATCACCTTGGCCTTCGATCACCTGCCACTCAAATGCACTCAGGCGTGCAAAAACAAAAGTGTATTAGTAACCATTGTAGAAATGTAAATTTAAAAATTAAATCATCATTCCTATTTTATATAAATGCACTCATAATTCTTGAAAGAAAACAATTATTTTTCTACATTCCCATACATCAAAGCATAGTATCATAATTCGTATATTAAATCCCATAAAATCATGGTCAAACATTATCAAAATAAGTCATGGTCAAACATTATCAAAATAAGTCATGGTCAAAATAGCGTCAAAGTAAGTCATGGTCAAAATAGCATCAAAGTATGAGACGTGACATCCTTCCCCTCTTGAGAAGAGACATCGTCTCGATGTCTAAAAGCAAATTACATAACAAAATTGAGATATTAGTACTTCGTAAGTCTCTATAAAAGAAAGTATAAATATGCTAAGGTCTCAAATGAGGAAAGATTCTATCTATATCCTCAACATTCTCCCAGGTGGCATTATCCACCGAATACTGGTCCCACTGGACCCTGTATTGCATAATGTCTCTATTACGCAACTTAACGTTGCGCTCTTCCAGAATCCTGACGGGTTCCACCTGTATCACCCCTGGGTCCTGGACCTGCAATGCACGCCAATCAAGGATATGAGCAATATCTGGATGGTATGGCTTAAGTACTGAAACATGAAACACATTATGTATCCGGGATAGAGCTGGTGGCAGAGCAAGCCTGTAAGCAACTGGATTCACCACCTCCAAAACATCAAAAGGGACAACAAACCTAGGAGCCAACTTAGAGTTCTTGCCGAAAGAGATTGAACTCTTATGCGGCCGAACCCTCAAAAAGACCTTATCTCCTGCAGAGAACTGCCTAAAGCTTCGGTTCTTATCTGCTAGACTTTTCTGTCTATCTGCAGCCTGCTTCAACTTTTTTCCTTAATGATTTTCATTTGGTCTTCCATTTCTCTGAGCATCTCAGGGCCAATCACCACCCTGTCTTCTACTCTGTCCCAACTAATGGGTGTCTGACATTTACGTCCATAAAGGGCTTCAAAAGGTGCCATGCCCAAAGAAGCATGGTAGGAGTTCTTGTAGGCAAACTCCACCAAAGGCAAATACTCCTCCCACTTATATTGCTGCTCCATACAGTACATGCGGAGGAGATCTTCTACTACCTGGTTCACCCTCTCTGTCTGACCATCGGTCTGAGGATGATATGCAGAACTGAAATTTAATTTAGTTCCTAGGGAAGAGTTTAATGTAATCCAAAACCTAGAAGTCATTCGAGTGTCTCGATCTGAGATGATCGTCTCTGGCACTCCATGCAACCGGAAGATTTCCTGAACAAATTTTCTTGCTAAAACCATTGATCCATCTTTGAGATTCCCAGGAATGAAATGAGCTACCTTTGTCAATTTATCCACCACAACCAAGATGGTATCATGTCGGTTTTTAGACATTGGTAACCCCTGTATAAAATCCATAGTGATAACTTGCCATTTATACTCTGGTACCCTGTGAGGATATAAGAGTCCTGCCGGATGTACATGCTCAGCTTTGACTTGCTGGCACTCTAAGCATCGGGCTACATGGGACGTAATATCCCTTTTAAGTCCTGGCTGGAAGTACA
Organism: Sequoia sempervirens; assembly: GCA_007258455.2. Lineage (NCBI taxonomy): Eukaryota > Viridiplantae > Streptophyta > Pinopsida > Cupressales > Cupressaceae > Sequoia > Sequoia sempervirens. The sequence continues at coordinate 31 of VDFB02166314.1, read as the reverse complement.
GTGGCCTAAGTCCTTCCATCATTTTTGTAAT
>VDFB02166313.1:0-10677 GCA_007258455.2 Sequoia sempervirens | reverse complement strand
TCTCTAACTTCATCTTGACGAGGATTATTGGCTTCTATGGGCTGGGTATCTCCTAAAACTTGGACCTCTTGTCCAGTAACTGTACCATCCTCTAATGTCACCTCAAGCTCATGCTGGAAGCGTGTATCCGTAGCAGTTTTTTCATCTTCTTCCTGCTGGTTATCTCTAGTGGGTGCGTTGACACTCTGGCCAACAGACTCTCTTCGTGGTGGCTGATTTGCCTCCTGTAATTCCTGTTCTTTATTCAATATATTTCTCTGATCAACAAACAATGAAACTTCTTGTATACTTGGAGAACGTGTCTCCAATGGCGTGGGTGATTCTACCTCAATTCTCGGAGGCTCTGGCTGAACTGGCTCTTTCCTTCGAGACTCTGGAGCTCGAGCAACCTGTTTCTTCTTTGTGGCAGTTGGTGTCCTATGATCTCCCATCAAATTATAAGTTAGAGGAATTGACCTGCTCTTAAGCCTATTCACATGCCTCTCGACCCATCCTCTGGTGAATGTCAGGACTAATATGCAAAGTGTGTCCAAATCCGCAATCTCCGGCTCCGATCAATCTGGAAGTGGGAGTGGTGTATCCCTCACTGCCTCATAATCTGGATGAAGAACGTTCATGTCCTCATCCACTTGGTCTGGTACTGGAATAATCTCACACTCCCTAATCATGCTCAAAGGTAGCCTCAAAAACATCCTCTTTCTTACCTCAGCTTCATACAATGCACTAGCCCAATAATCTTCAATATTTGCCTTATGCCTGAACTCCTCTGACAGTATCATTCTGATATTTCTGTGAGGATCATAATGCTGCCTGCTGGTCTGATAAGAAAGGTGGAAAAACTGAAGCTCATTTTCAGCTTCCTTGGCTGCCTGTAGTGAAGGACACACTTCATTTGAATTCCCCATGATGATTGGGAAGTCAAATCCTCCCTTCTTTCTCTTCTGAATTTTATCATATGCAATGAGTTGCCTAGATATTTCTAACATTAAGATCCTGTTTGTAGGGTATTTGGGCAATCTATATGGATATGAAGAAAACCCTTGTAGCCTAATGTAAGTAATTTTGGAAATTGGATGAACCAACATCCGTACCTTTCTATCAACTCCTAAGCTTCCTTCGAGATCCTGTGATAAGTTCTTTGTTGAAGTGATCTTGTTATGTGCATGGTGAAGGCGTCATTGACTCTCTTGTAATGAGATGTGCTTGTCAAGTGCAGCTGCGGACAAGCCTCATGAATCTTGAATTGCTGAGAGCCACACCCAATAGGCTCCTTGTATGATATTCCTCTGTACTTCGTCATACGAGCCAACATGTAGATAATGTACGAGCCCATATAGAATGTTTTCGTTCTCCTCAAACTCCGAAGTTGCTCGTGCAAATTATCACTAATTATCACTGCCCAATTAATAAACTCCTTGCCTTCAAACACAAGATTGATATAATAGAACATCTATGGCTCAAAGATGAACACTTGGGGGCATCCTCCAACTCTGCTGAGCATCATGATCAAATCACAGTATTCCTATTTCAAATCATCTGAGATTATCTGTTTCGGCAACCTTGTGCGAGTGGGCTTGGGCTTGTTCATCCAACGAGAGTTAATCATATCAGCACATCTTTCAAATGTTGAAGCATACATCCGCTCAACACATTCTCTCGTTTTGTAGATCATCTTCTCATGTGAAGGAATTCCAAATGCCTCGCCAATAGCTGCAGGCGTGAGGTTGGCAAGCAATCTGCCATCAGGTGAGATAATAGACTTGTGCTCTGGGTTGTAACAGTTAGCACACTCCATGATCAACTCCGGACACTGAATTGCTGGTGGAAAACCAGCAGTTGCATAAAGTCCACTTTTGACAATATTATGTGAAGTGATCAATGGACAATGGCCTCCAACTCCCATTATTCGACTTTTGAAAGCTTCCATGTTGAAAGATCCCAAATTCGTATTAGCCAACTTGCCCAGCCTTGAAGAGAACTTCGACTCCGACAGGAAAGACTTTCTTAGCTTGTTGATCACAGTTTATCTGGATGCATTTGCCTTGCTGGATTTAGCATTGTTCTCCCTGCCAGTTGCTCTTACTTCAGCCATTCTACAAAAACAAAAGATAGTCATCAACAATTTAAGCTAGAAAAATAGAATCTCATCGGGGCTGCCAACAGATTTTCGAAATGTGAAGTTGCAGCACTAAATTCCAACTTCAAACCTCAACTTCTCCTGCAGTAACTTCGAACTTTCAGTACTTAAAGAATTCACTTGCAGCAATACAACTTCAGCACTTCACTTCAACCACTTTAGACTTCTTAAAACTCACACTCTTCTTCACACTACAATCCTCTTCTTCTTCAAGTCAAACTTCTTCACCAAGTTTTAGCTTGCACTTCAACAATTGATAAAGAAAATGAAAGTAATTTCAATTATTATAGCCAAGTCGATTTCTAGAAGAGGCCAATTTTAGCAAGAATTCGAATTTCCCTCCTCTGGTAGCTGCAACACTTGGCATCTGGCGTTTGGAATATTTTGACCTTCTAGAATTTCAAAAGATTCATCTCCACTGGTCGTACTTCACTTTAGCATTTTAAAATCATCTTTTGAAAAATATTAAATTCAATGGCTCCTTAAGGAATTCACTTCACCAGCTGAGGCGTTGGTAGTTTGATTTCATCGATCTCTGGCTTGATAAAATTATTCTCATGAAGAATTTGATCCAAATCATCTTGGCAATTAATTTCAAATTCACCACTTAAGGCATTTTATCTTCAACAACATCTTTTTCCTTCTTGCCTTAGAAAATTTTAAATTTTCCTTAGGAAATTCATCAATCAAGTGCCCATCAAAAATCTTCATCTCAAAATTCTTGGCGAGGTGTAGAAAATTTTAAAATCCATTCTGTCATGTCCCCATCCTAGTCAGCACAGCTGGTGACGAGGTTAGCCTATCATTCGATCCTCGTAGGCTGACAGGAGTGTTCAGAGGATCATTTTTGGCAGTTGCTCAGTGTTGGTTAGCTCCAGAATTGCAGTGTGTCAGGTTGGGCCTTCGCAGAATCTTCCAGAGAGCTTTTTCAGAGAACTTTCTATTTTTAGAAAGTTAGGTCAGACGGAAGCTGCTATTTCGGGCAGGGCACCTGGTGCAGTTATTCAGCTCATATTCGACCCAGTTCAGTAGTTGATTGATTTGACGGAGAAATAAGGAGTAATTAATGAGTTATTAAATATTTAATAATTTGACTTTATAATAAAGTCACTTTATTGAAATATTAAAATATTTAATTATTTGGCTTAGTTATAAAGTATTTAATTATACTTTATAATATATTATTAAAAGGTGACTTAATGAGTATTTATATTCATTAAAAAGGGGACGCCAATGATTAATTATTTCTCCTAAGTCAAAAGAGCAAATTAAATCATTAATTTAAATGATTTATTAAAAAGGAGAATAGGTCGAATTTTTCTTCAAGGCAATATATACTCTTCACAGACAAAATCGAACTATCATGTTATTATTCAATTTTGTCTTGATTTTGCTCTGAGCATTGGAGTTTGCAAACCCTAGGGTTTCTGGCAGACGATCGTTTCTGGAGAACGAAAACTCTTCAGAGATCAGGCAGACTAAGGCTGTGGAATACTAGCTGAAGCTTGCACTTGGTGATTTCACACAGAGATCACAGATTGTGCTTTACATCCATTTTGGCAGAGGTTTTCAGGGGAAATCATCAGCAGACAGAGGCGACTTGAGCAGAGACTAGTTTCAGTGATCTGACACAAATCCCAAGGAGGCCGTACTTTTTTCTCACTTGCTGCAGCAGGCCGTACTTCTGTACTTTCAGGCCGTACTTTTACATTCTCTGAGGAAACGCCTTCCTTCATCTGTCTCTGGTGTCTGGACATTGGGCGCCATGATTTACTGAGGGTGTGCATTGTTTATCGAGCAAGAGATTATTCTTTCATTGGCCGTACCATCTCATTTATTGCTGCAGCCGCCACTTACAGAAAACCAGGTTTTTCTCAATAAATTCAATGTATTTTCATTGTATGTTCCGATTTCAATATTGTATGAACTGGAAAAGTTGAAATAAAGAAACGCCTATCCATTCTGGACAATTTCTATGCATTTTAAGCTCATATGAATTTTTTATGAATTTTTCATCAATTTCTAGAGAAATCGCAAATTTCATTTTGTCTGTGAAAAACTCCAAAACACAAAAAAATTGAAAACTTGCAAAAACCTTCAAAAGACAATTAGGGTTTGAATCATAGAACCACCAGGGTTCTGACAGTGGTATCAGAGCACAGATCTCTTGCCATCCTGTGCTTTTTCAGTGTTTTTTCAGTGCTTTTCAATATTCAGAGTGCTTTTTGCTTGCCTTTTCATGAGCCGAGATCCTATTCAGTATATGAGAGGCGTAGGAACAGGCAAAGACGAGGATTGGACAGGTCCACCTATCCCCGAGGGTCAGACAGTGTCAGGGGTACTTGGGATTCACAGATCCAGTTCTAACAGTAGTGAAAACAGTGTTGCAACCCTAATGGCAGATCGTGAGATTCCTCTGGTGTGAGATCCGAAGGCATGGAAGATGATATCACGATGAGGAGTTTAAGAGCGGAGAACCACGAGAATATGATGGATATGATGTCGGTGATGTTAGGTACCGGTAGGTATGCGCATACAGCCACTACATTGAAGTTAGACCCGAGGCGGGGCGCACGATGGATCAGCCATTGGCATCAGTACCCTAGGCAGTAAGTCACCCGATCTACCGCGAATGGGCAGGTGACCCTACTTTCTTACCTAGAAGGGAACTCCACCTCGGACTCTAGAGATGAGCATCGAATTACTGACATCGGGGAGTTTATTACAGAATGGCATGATGGCCCAGTTGTGAATTTCATGGCAGTACATGTCTTTCAGCCTTTTGTGAGATAAAGTAGAACGCCCATTTCATGAGTTTATAGATGTCTATAAACCGGAGGAAGTGGGTGATCATTAGACCCCACTGACGCTCGGCGGCGGTAACCAGTGAATAGAGACTTGCGGTATCACCGGTGAAACGGGTCTGTACCATATTTTGGTGGTGAGAGGAACATAGGCCTGGGTCTTGGGTCGAGAAATTGGACTATTACTTGTCATAGAGCCTATCACCGGGAGGATGAGGCAATTAAATTTAACCACTTTATGCAGACGAATTAGCGCATGATTGAAATTGGCACCATAGCGGCATGTATACGTTAGGCCATCATGCGGTCAATACCTATCAGGAGTTCACCAACAGACTGATAGAGAGATTCGATAAGAAGGATCCAGAACTGTATTTCAGAGAGTTGGCTCAGCTCAGACAGACAGGCAGTTTGGATGCATACATAGGTGAGTTTCAGAGAGTTGCAGTTATGGTGACTGGCATTTCCGAGCGGAGACTCATTATATTATTTGTTGAGGGTTTGACAGAACCCATGAGAGGTTGGGTTAAGGCTTTTGACCCTCCCACACTTCAGGAGGCCATGCGGAAGGCACGAAACATGGAACTTGCAGCACCTGTGATGAAAGTTCCATTCGAAGTCCCTCCATACCACGAGACAGGCCTTCGATAGAAATGATAAGCGAAATAGACCCTTTGGCGGGAGGAAGGATCAGCAGCGGGGATCAGAAGCGGAGAATCACACCACCATTTTGTGAGCGTTGAATGAATTCGTAGAAAAAAGTTATTGTTTTTGGTGCAAGGCACCCTATGATGAAAAACACATGTACCGTCCGAAAGTCAAAAATAACCAAATGGAGTGGTTTTACGAGGGCGAAGAGCAATCTGATCTGTCAGACCAGCAAGCTGATTCTGAGCATTCAGATGATGAGAGGTCCGAAAATGAGGTTGAACATGAAGGTGGAAGGAAGCTACAGGAAGCCCATTTGACCAGCCTTCAGAGAGATGGATCATTTCGACTTCGTGGACTCTTAGCAGGTCAGAAGGTGATTACTTTGTTGGATACGGGTGCTACACATAATTTTATTGATGCACGTTTAGTGGTGAGACGTGGTATCCAGACAGAGGCTTTCGAGGGTATTCGAGTCAAGGTGGCTGACGGATATACTCTCAGGTGCGATAGAAAGATTACTGATCTTCCGATGAGACTGAACAACTATGTAGAAACCCTAGTTTCCCCGAAATCTCTGTGTCTGATTGTTTTAATGCTTTTCTGAAGGTTTTCTGATTTGTTTTTTCGTTTTTGAGGATTTTGCTTGTTTTGATCATAAATGTAAAGAATGCTATTTTGCTAATAATTGATAATAAATTTAAATAAAATAAATTATCACTTGAAACTATAGAAGCAATAGCGAATAAGGAAGCCAGACTATTATTTAATCTCCAGTAACGATTACAAAGAAGATCTACTGACATGCAAATAGGAAAGTGATGACTTTTAATGAAAACCTGGAGATTTCAGCTTGCTGGTAATCAACTTGAACTGGTACGGCTGACATGCAAATCCACTTCTTCCCCTGTCTGAAGATGCTGAATGATGCCTGTACTGTGGAAGGTTTGACTGGTGAAGACAGAAGTCCACTATGAGAGGCGATTTGCTTCCTTTGTAACTACGTCCTTTTTGTGAAGGTACAGCCTGTACAGTACAGATCTGTACGGCTGAGACAGCAGTAAAGGACTTGGTACGGATCCTTTCCCTAGCCTCCAAAATGACAAAGAATGGGTGCCAAGGTTTGCAGTAAGCTCCCAGATGAAAACTATGTTGAGACAATGCTTCCTCAGGTGAAAATATGCCCTTTCCAAGAATGTACGGCCTGGGTACAAACAGTACGGCCCTGTAACACAGCAGCAAATAAAATAAAATGTACGGCTTTCTCTCTCTGGTGTCTCTGGTTGCATAGAACATGTGCGCCTAGTCTGCAAGAAGCCTTCTGGACAAAGAATTCTCTGTAAACTCTGTATATTTATTTCCTGTGAAGCTCAACGATTTCTTCTGGATGAAGAAATCCCACGACTGCAGTAAATCGGGTGATATCTCACACCCTTTGAACTGATTCCATGGAGATGGCTCGTTCTCCAACGAATATGGACTCGAAACCCTAAAGCTTCTGTTCTCCGACAAAGACTGGCAAATTTTCCATTCATCAAGTGTAATAATGGCACATTTTCCAATGCAAAACCCCTTTATTGCACAAAAGTGCGATTTCCTTAATAATAGGGAAATTTAATATATTTCAACTTTTAATTCTTTTATTTGCAAAAGTCTCAGGCAAAATATTAAATTATAAATTTAATATGCAAAATGGCCCCTTTCCTGATGTTGGGCGCACCCCTCAAGGTAGATGACTTAAGTTATAATTTTAAATTATAACTTTATATTATAAACATTAAATAATTAATATTTAATCAATATAATTAAATATTAATATCTTCCTCGTAAATCATCCGATTACCGATCCGTCTGATGCTGACGAACTCAGAAGTGATGGGATCTTGTAGAAATACATCTTGCTAAAATAGCGGTGGTATACGCACGCTAAAATAGTGCAAAAGATTCTGCGTCGAGCCCAAAGCGAAGCCAATTGATCAATGCGCCAATCGTATGGGAGCCAAGCTCGAAGGCGACCTCTAACCACCGACCTCTGAGGGTCTCATGATAGGCCAATCTCGCGATCAGCGATGCTGCGTAAAAGCGGGGACATGGCCGGTCGAAAGCTCCTAAAATTGTGACCCCAAGCAATAAATCTCCTTGCTACAAACAAACTCCAATCCTCGGAAGGCCCCAAAAAGAAAACTGTGTAATGTCCCACACATCTCGAACTATCTCCTGTAGCATCATCAAACTCAACTGCGCAATCAATGCCTGGATCCCAAACCCAGCGTAAGAGTCTGTCGTGACGATCCTCCTCAGGTTGCCACTGCGCTCTACTGCCTCCAACTTCACCATGCTGAGAATAGTGAAGTAACCCAAAGGGACCCATCCAATACTCGGTGCCAAAGCTGTCGCCACCGGGATCCCAATACAATATGAATCTACATCCATCCGTCATACAGAGATAAAAATTTCTAGAAGCGTCTACAATCCTGAATCTCTCCCTGTCCTCTGCTAAACCCTCATGGATGTAATAACTGTCCGTGCCATCATGCCTACTAATACCATAGTCGCCCTGTAGCCATGCACCTGTATGAGAAATCTGCGACATAGAAGTATCAAGCCCTGTCAAATACACATCGGCATGATGGATAACAAACTGCTGCCCCTGCAAGTAATACCCCGCAACCTGCTGAGTCAAGTACCTGCAACTGCAAATCCCATCTTGTGAAGATGGTAACTCTGCACACAATAAGGAAATACTCCCCTCAACTGAACCGAGAGAATCACCCTGTGCGCCCGTATTGTGCATCGAATATGAATCATGTACCGGTGGATCAAAGACAAAACTGTAAGCACCCCTCACCGTGTACACCTCATTGAACTCCTCTGTGAGTCTGGTTTGGAACTGCGATGCACTGGAACAATCCCAAACACTATGATCATCACTCAACTCAGAACTAACGTCAAAAGTACGATCAGCATCCAACTCGAAGAGTGGGTTATCATAGATCACCCCACCATCAAATTCAAACAATGGATTGTTCACAAACTGCACAATCACTCCATCCTGATCGGAATCATCCATCTCTGAATCGCTAGAATAATAAACTGAGTTGTACTCCTGACTAGGCTCAACGAGCTGCCGACCATAGTCAACTGTATCGAATGAAAAGATTGATTTGCTTCCGGGAGAGGGAAACAAATCATCACAAGTACCAATCTCCCAACTGGATGAGACTCTGAATATCTGCTGTGAAGATGGACAAGTATCAAGGGTTGTCACACAACTCTCCAGTGTATCAACAACCATGTCACAGGAACTATCAATGATCTGCCCTGCATCACCTATCACGGGACTAGTCTCATGAGAACCGGGTGCAATGCGTGGCTCACTGCAACTCTCGTCGAGTGCACTCATCCTATTTGTATCAACTGCTCCTGTGTCCGTGTTGGATGTAACCACATCCTCAACACCTCCCTCTCGGCTATGAACCATGGGTATATACTCCTCACCCACCACTGCCATGCAAGACTGCACGATATCCAAAGGTGGTGAAGACTGTGCTAACCTCAATGCCACGGTAAGCCTCTCAATCCGTAACTGTGACTCTCGAAGAGCCAACTGGGTGCTCTGCAATGAATTCGCAGTCACCTCAAGCTCATGAGTGAGCTCATCGATCCGCTCCTCTTTTCCCTGCCATGCATCATAACAAATGCAATCCCACTCGAGAAGGAAATCTCTGTCTGCAAGTAGTCTGAGGTAATTTTGCTTCATCGTTCCAATTGCTTCTCGGAGTGCATGTATCACTGCAAGGGAAAAACCACTATCACTATGCTCATCTGTCGAAGGAGGACTCCAACTGTAGGTAGTCAACATCCGACGAGCAACGTCAAAATGCTCAAGGGCGGTAGTAATCATAGTGTCATCCACATGTAGTTGCCCAACCAAATGATGAGGATTCTGAAACTCACGACCCCCATACAAGATTTCCGGTTCACCATATGCACTATGATATGACGCTGATCCGTCATCACTCTCCTCATGATCTGCAGCATCGTGTGTGCTCTCAACCATGCACACCTCAACATCTAAGGTACTGCTGCTCTGTACCTCGAAGGATGGTTCAACTGGTACGGTAGAAGTTGCTGGTCCGACAATATCTTCGCACGCTTCTACTCCACAAGTAACTGCATACTCATCCAACGCATGATCCTGGGATTCCGTGTCAACATACGAATCCTCTAGCTGGTTTTCAAAGGTCTGATCCGGAAAATCAGACTCATCATAACATAAGTCCTCAATACCAACTGCATCTGTAGTACCCAACTCTGGAGTCTCTTCACGTGACGACTCAATAGGGTTACTTTGCACCTCTGAAACAGCTGTTGTATCATGCTCACGCAAAGTTTCACCATCGCTGTTATAAAAATCAGAAGTGGCCTTCAGGGCAGAAATTTCTCGGGTCATCTCATGCAAGGACGATGTAGGTAAGCCATTACCCGAAGCTGTGCTAGTGTGTTCTCGAATTAAATCAGCACTTCTGTCAAACTCATCACCTAAATTTCTGCCTACTTCATAGGGGTTTGAAGATACCAAATCACTCTCATGAAGAATTGTATAATCATCAGATGTAGATTCTTTATCCTTTCCAGGTGTAAACAACTCACGAGCTGTAGTGAGATAGTTCTGTTTTGCGAACTCCGTCTTATGGCAAAGACTCGGGTGCACATCCAGGTAACTCACGAAAGGAAGTTTTTCTCTAATCTTCTGTGGTAGAATACTATACTCCTGGTACATGCTAAACACTTCTCTTTCTATGCTTTGCGGTGTTCTGTCAATAGAGATCCTTTCACTAGTCTCAGGTGATTCTAACTGCCATTCGTTGTTTGCTGCCCTAAGTGTGCCGGCGAACAAACCCTCATACCTTTCACCTGGTATATCCTCAATGGGCTCCTGTCTCGTGAAGGTGGGCCTCGTAGGCCTATCCACTGTCCGTGACACTGACCTAGGAGCTCTCCGCGAACCTGTAACACTTCTGTCATCGTCACGAGGTGGTGACGATCTCCTCGGAGTATCCAGTCTCTGAAGTGCAACTGCCACCT